>CM067067.1:21980402-22027902 GCA_033980235.1 Diadema setosum
TTATTTTGTTTTGACTTAAGATTTTTGAGAAACAGAATAAATACAAACATGATGAATTATTGATCACTGTTTGATCGTGGTCGGTAAGGAATTCCAACTTTTTGGACAGTAGTGTGTAATTGACACGTTGAATACTATTATTTTTGGAGTTTATACAGATGATAATAGGATGAGTAACGGATTAAATACGAATTCTCGATTTAAATAACCAAGATGATGCGATCCCTCTTATACCATAAATCTACGGTATATAATATGGATTACTTTTCAACAATGATCAAAGGTAGCAAACGCTGTATGGCTTTCGTTCATATTATATGGGGGGGGGGGGTGTTTCACGAGCCAGAAATTCTGTCGTACAATGGTATTAAAGCATGCATGAATGACCACTGTCCCAGATCGAAAGTGTCTCTAAAATCGTGTTGTGTCAAAGAATTCACTGTACTGCTTAATCATTGATGGGCTGCATTATCATTGCATGCCAATTGAATCCGTTTGTTTCTTTGTTTCTTTTAGTGCAGTTTTCCTTGAATAATTCCAATCATCAAGCTTATGCGCAGATGTCACCATAGCAACGGATGTTTGCCAAAATGAGATTGGCCATTTTTGAACACACTGACTGGTGTCATCTATATCTACGCTGAACAGGAAGTGATTCGGAGAAGTCGCTTTGCCTATATCGATGGAAATGGTTACCACGGCAGTGACCAAGCACGGATATTGAGCTACACCGCAGGCAGTGCCTATGATATGTGGCTGAGAGCAATTTCGTTCAAAGGCGCACGGAAATGTTTATTTTTTTTCTCTTTTTCTCAGTTAATGGTTTTGTAAAAATAAAGTCATGGATTTCAAATTAGTCATTTTACATAATCATATTCCGAAAAAAAAAATGTCATTATTGACTGTTCAATACAGCTCATCAACCCGAAGTTTTGAATTTAGAAAGACTTTTGTCTTTTGTCATGGTATTGATAGACTTATTTTGTGCTGGAGTCAACGAGTCAATATTTTATCTCTCAATATTTTTTTTTTTGACAATGTTCAATCTAGTTCCTCAACGCACAGTTATGAATTTAGAAAGACTTTTGTCTTTTGGCATTATTAGACTTATTCTGTGCTGGAGTCAACGAGACAATATTTTATTCATTAGATTTTTTGTTTTGTTTTGTTTTGGCATGATCGAGGTCATGGATAAACCATAGAACATGAAATACAAAATGATTGGGATGATTACAATTCAAAAACTAACACTTTTCAATTCGTCGAAAAGGTTTTTGATATTTTCATTCATAGCACCACCTTATACAGCACTTTTAATATCTATTTTAGTAAAGATGAGAAATTCTGTCAGAGGATCAAATAGTTAAAGGGGAAGTCCACCCTAGAAATAAGTTTGTTTGAATAGAACAAAAAAAGAGGGGAACGTGATGGTGAAAGTTTGACCAAATTCTGATAGAAAATAAGAAAATTTTGAAATTTTGAAGGTCTGACCAATCCAACAGAAATTGACCACTCCATGGTGTATGAGATGGAAATCAAAGTATGCAGAAATGTTCCTTGGGGGGGGGGGGGGGGCTGTTGATTCAAGGGTCTACTCAAGTGCAGTTTATATGACCATCTGTTGTGTGTAGAACAATGTTAGTATTCAAACATCCATGATAATTGCTAAGAAAGTATCACCTTTTTTAAAGGACAAGTCCACCTTTATAGGCCTACATAATGTGTGGATTGAGAGAATGCAGCAATATTAGAAGAACACATCAGTGAAAGTTTGGGGAAAATCATTGCTGGATGAGGAGACTACTACATTGTATGAGGTCATACGCGTAGAACGAAGTAAGGAAAGTATAGAAAGAATTTCAGAAAATTTTATTTTTTGAAATAAGTGCATGCTTCCTCAACTTACCACTGACGTATGTTAATGGTAATATTACTCCCCCTGCCTTCTGAAAGAGGCAAGTCAAGTGTTCATTTCTTATGCGAGAATAGTGAAAATATGTTGATTTTTCTTTTTATTTACTTTATATCGTTCTACGCATGTGACATGTGTAGTAGTCTTCTCATCCAGCTGAGCAGAAACTTTGAAAATCCATAACTTTTGAACCGATTGTCTGATTTTCCTCAAACTTTCACTGATGTGTTCTACTAATATTGCTGCATTTACTCAATCCACATGTATATGAAGGTGGACTTGTCCCTCAACCTGAGACGTGGTATACTCATGGACAACTTAATTCTTGATCATGTCGAAGTATCAAAGTCGAGTTAACCTAAACTTCATATTTCTATATTTCAGGCCTGTTAGAAAATAAACCTGTGCATTTATTGTAGCTGTTTTTGTTATTAATGTGGGGGAGGGGAGGGACGGAAACGTATACAATGTATATATTAAATAAAATAATATTAGATATATAAATATATATGAAATAATATCTTTCCTGCATATTTGTGTGCTTTCTGCCTAGACCATAAGTGGACTTATGGTCTAGGCCATAGACCTATGCCTAGACCATAAGTGGAGTTAAACTGCAAAAAGTCCGAGCTGGTATAAATTTCTGGTGCTCATTTATGATATTAGATTAACACCTCCGGGTGTTATTTCAAAATATAAAATTGTGTTTTGAATAGTTTCTTAGTTACTGCACTTCTTGTTGATTTTGAAGTTCAGTAAGACGTTCAAGAATTTTCCAATAAAGTACTTAATTCAAAAAAAAGATGTAACACCAGTTGGTGTGGTCTCCTATTGAAGCTGGACGGGTGTTATACCATTGACATTAACACCAGCAATATCAAATCAACACCATGCGGTGTCATTATTGAATTCACCAGCGCAGTGTCAAAAATATCACAAGCTAGTGTCAAATTAACACCATGAAGTGCCAGGTGAACACTTCTCAACACCATCGCAATACATTTTCTACACGGTTGATGGGTGTGGTCCTCTATTGACACTTGATCGGTGTGAGATTTAACAACAGTGCACATGGTGTTAATTCTAACACCGATGTTTTTACAGTGTATGTGCGTTTCACGGCAATGATTTTGCAGTCCTCTTTATGGTAGATTCCTCTTTGATAGTCATCTATCGTCAACTTAACCCTTTCAGAACCGCCACGTTAAAATGTAATCGGCATTGTACGTATACATACACGTGTATGTCGCCGATGCTTGGGTCCGGAAGCGTTAATCAAGGACTTTCAGGGCTCCAGTCAGGTCTTGGTTGTACGAGGCTCAAACTTATTTAGGAGATTCTGCGACCACGTTGGTCTCTGATATTCTTACATTTACCAGGGGGTATTTGTTGAAAAAAAAAAAGAAGGATTAGAAGAATTCTATAATGCTTGCAGGAGATTATAGCAAGACAGACTGATATTTCTAGCCAATTTTACCACAGTTTACATGAGGCTATGATAATTTGTTAGGTGTCATAGAACAAGATTCTTAAGCTATAGATCGATCCGGATTATGCACTTTCATTTAATAATAGAGGGGTATGAGCTCATTTGAAGATATTTCTTATGACATCCTTCAGCGCACGAGGTAGTAGAAATATTACGATTTTAAATCGCCTCAAGGCCACTATCGATTGCACAAAAATTTGTGTGTATGTTTGTGTGTTTGTTTGTCTGAGTATCAGCGTCCTTACAGGAGTAGTGATGTCTATATAGCCTAAGATTGCCTCTCATTATAGTCGTAACTTTCAAAGTACACCTTAGGTGATGCTGAGCATGGCAGGACTGTGCTGCTCAGGTCCTTTAAAACAGAAGGACGTGAACACTATATAGATTAACAATCGGCTACGCAATGCGACTTTCATATCTGAAAAACACAGACAAACTCATTTACGGCTTACAATCCCAAATCCGCGGACGTCTGACGTGTTTTTTGTTTGTTTGTTTGTTTGTTTGTTTGTTTTTTGTTTGTTTGTTTTTTATGTTTTTGACTTGGTCGTGCTCTGCAGAAGATCATTTTGTGACAGGTTCGGGCTCAGTCTCCGCGGCCTCTCTGAAATATAGCCTGATGACGTTAAACCCGATATACGTTAACATTAATCACGTGCATGAATGAAAACATGACGTTTCACGATGACGAATCACCAAGCTATAACCCCCCCCCCCCCCCCACAAAAAAAAAAAAAAAAAAAATGGCAATCCTAGCTCTGGAATGTCATGCAATTCTCATATTTTCTCTCAAGGTGACCTCCACGTACACTCTGAATATATATAGACCGCATTGATTTAGCTCGGTGGGAAAATGGTATGGGAATCAAGAACTAAATAACTATAGGAGTAATTTCGAATGTTAGTGTATACAGTATGTAATTAGTAATGCGAATTACGAATCGATCTTTAACACAGCTGTTCATCGTCTCGTATTTAAGCACCTCATAACCATGCAGGCCTAGTCTATGTTCCCAAGTCAGAAAGGTGATATTATTGTTTGTAAGATCTTGTTTGTCTGCTTGCTTGCTTTCTTTATCTATAGATATTACGACACTTTGAGGTACGAGAGATCTGGTACTTACCGAAAATGGAGTGATATTGTGGTGCACACCAAAGGTACGGAGACGAAGTGAACTGGCCTTTCCCGGCCCTTCTGAAGTTGTGACAACGACGCCGATGATACTTGAAAATAGTAAGCCCTGTGCAGTGTTTGGCAGGTTACGTCTGTACAGCAACGAGCACGGTATAGGTCCGGACGGATGTTGCAGGGTTTTAAACTAACCCTGACGTTATCTGTGTCAACCGAAGCGACTTCCGCAAAACATGACAAAGTCATCCCCGCAACTAACAACGTCTCGAGTTTCAAATAGATATACAAACAGACAGACAGACACACAAACACACACACATTAACTGAGTCGGGCATTTAAACCACTATTTTGAGTGTAACTAACTCACTGTCACAACGGAAGAGAAATTGTTTTGATTTCGAATTCACATTCCGTCTACTATCATTATTTGCATGTAATATTGAAAACAAAGTTGGCATTTGACGAATATCACAACCAGTGCTTGCCAGTTATTACCCCCACACAGTTTAGATACGCACATACGCAACCTAGCAAAATTACTGACGAAATGATAATTCCCTCTTACAAACACAGACCCAAAGCACACGATTAAGTTTGTGTAACTATACACAACCAAAATGTTCATCTATTTAGGACATATACATTTCAAGCTCTGCTTTTTAGTAGGTCTCCCACATTTCATGTTTGTAAAATTGTCTTCTCTTGTATTCTTTGTAATTACGACGCTATGTCCAGTCTTTTATGTTCGAACGGTTGTAACATGTTATTTGTGTTTGAGATGTGGAACAATAAAATAAAAAAATCAAATCAAATCAATTATCACGGAAGGGAGGGAAATGTTGGTGGCACAACAACATGTCCCACATTCTGACAACAAACAAATAACCACCACCATGACATCAGACTTAAAAGTGGCACGAAAACTTTATTCTTCCCTCGCCTCAAGTGTGTTAGTGTGTGTGTGTGCGTGTGTGTGTGTGTGTGTGTGTGTGCGCGCGTGTTTGTGTTATTTTCTTTGGACATAAACTAAATGATGTAACTCTTTATCTTTTTCATAATATTGTATGTCTTTACTAAGAAGTAGTAGTAATAGAAGAAGAATGTGGGGATGAATAGCTTGAAGAACGAGACGACTTCAAAATGTTACCAACACACTTAACTGTTCCACTTCAAGCCAAATAAGGGACACACATACAGCGTTTGGTAGTTTCATTGGTAGTAAAAGTTTAATGGTCATTGATAATGATCGGTGATTTGTATTTTTTGACCTTCATGCAGAAAAATGCAGACAATCAATCACATGTCATGTAGATGATAATTGAATGTTATTACTATCGTAGGCGTGGTTAATGAGCGCAACCAGAAATGGACTTCATTACAAGATGCAAGTTAGCAGCTAAGAAACTATGTGAAGAGTTTGTAATAGGCAGGAATAGAATAGTCGTTGATTCAAAGCAATCTTATTGTGTAGGGCTATAAAAAACTAACCCGTATGGTAGGCGAGGGTGTTAAGCAGTGCGACTGATGATATTCAACAATTATATATCGAAAGTGATATTTGCTCTGCATGCTTAGATTTAGGCCCTTTTCTTGCGAATCTTTTGTTTATGAAATTTGCTTTGACATCTGTAACATTTCATCCCACATTCTTTTACTCTTTTACCTGACTTATTGTCATTTTTAAAAACTTTTGATACTTTACGACCCTTGATAATATTTCCCCCCCCCCCCTGATATTTCAACCAATTCTATGGAGAATATCAAGACAGTGTGATAATATTATTCCACCTCTAAAAAGGCAATATTATTTGTACTATAAAATGGCAAGATGCTTACGCTGGTAGATAGAAATTTAGCTCTCTGTGGAATAAACCTGCCAAACGACACTTCGACCTATACGGACCCCCAACAAAAAAAAAAAAAAAAAAAAACAACAACAACAAACGAACGAACGAACGAACAATCAAACAAACAAACAAACAAACAAACAAAAACGCAAAAAAGCAATACCCTCCCACGTTTGTTCACGTGTATAATGCTGAACGCTCATTTAACAGTTCATTCATCGTGTCCATTCCCTCTTTACCGTAATCATAGGGGTGGGTGATGGGGGGTGGGGGAGGTGCGGAAGATGAGAATTTAGATATCTCTGACCTGAAAGTCACTGACTGACTGAGGGCAGAAATACGATACGAAATGGTGTGACCAATAGCTAACTGATCGCGGCTGGTTGTGCGATCATCGGTGAGTCCTATTAGGCGTTTTACGCGTGATCGCCCTCTTTAAACAGGTCGTTACAGATCAGTGAGTTTGCGTGACTACGTACGGCAATTAGTTAATGGATGTGTTTCACTCAGAAAGAGTAGTCTTGGTGCACAGTCTTGATGTGATCATTATGTTAGACCCGGATAACAGCAGCGAAGAGGTTTTGTGGATCTCCTTTACTGTCAGACATGCACATTACGATCATGATGTTAGGAACACATCTATTTCTATATGTATAATCCGATTTCTTGCAAGGTCTGAGATGTAACTTCGCAACTAATTTAGCGCAGAGCATCAATTTAAATTTTTCCTCCTCGGTAAAATGACGCGAACGTATGAGTAGAGACCGAGAGTGCGTGGCTATCCATGCGATTCTCTGAGGCAAGATGCTTAAAAAAATAATAAAGAACAATGGCGGTATAATCACTTAGAGAGAATAGTTCGCAGCCACGCAGACTGGTCCTCGATATCAGAAAACCTGCGACTGAATATGCACTTGAAGACCTTGCGGAACACCGGGTGCTTCCAGGCGTAGATGATGGGGTTACAACAGGAGGCTGAATAGAGCGAAAGGACGGTGTACATGCCGGCCGACTGTGTCCCGGGAACGAGGACCATCGCCAGGGTCGGGCTAACGCATATGAAAAAGCAGACAACAATCATGATCATGTTCATAGTTATCCGATTTTCCGTTTCGTCCACTGCCGTCTCTTCCCTGTTCTCCTCCACGCTCCTCATCTCTTTAGGCTGAGGGAGCGTCACAGTCTCGATGGGCGGCACCTCGTTGCTACCCCCACACGTGGACGTATAACCCGTGGTGCTAGGCGTCGGTCTGCCGGGTCGCGCCCTTATGTGCGCCACCTGACGCATGTGGCGCCTCACGAAGAAGTAAATGCGAATATAGCAGAAGCTGACGGTGATAAAAGAGCAGCCGAAAAGCAGCCCGCATATGACGTCTATCAAGCGGCTCTCCTCGGTAAGTTGACAGAGCCAAAGGATGTCACTGAACCCATACGGAACCATTCTCGTGGGTCCCAGCGCAATTAGGAACACAGTTGTAGACGTCCACACGCCACCTATGGTCACTATCATATTTCGCTTCGTATAAACGAATCCGTAGACTCGATGTGACTGCGTGATCAGCACGAATCGGTTGATGGCAATCAGATCCAACATCACGATGCTACAGGTGATAAGGATGTAATTCAGGATTGCCGTCGACCTGCAGGCGATATCGAACGAGACGGGGTGGGTAGTTCTCGTCAGAGCGGACATCTGGACGGGGATATTCACGGAGCAATTGAGGAAGTCGCTGACGCTGAGGCTGACGACGAACGCGTTCGGCAACGTCTGCAGCTTTCGGCAGGCTGCCACCGAGAAGAGAAGGAGGCCGTTTCCGACGACCCCGAGCACGGACACGACGCTGAGCAGGAAGGCGACGGTCATCCTGTGACGGTAGGCGTCATCAGGCTGCAGGAACGTGGACGGCGACGAGTTCATGGCTGCTTGGGTACGACGTTTCGAACTTTCGAGACGTCCTATTTCAGCGGAGCTTTGAGTCTGAAAAAAAAATAAATAGAGACAGTCACAACAACAATTAAGAACACTGTTCAAGTTCATAATTCACAATCTGTAAATAGATGTCATTCCATTAAAGGACAAGATTAGTTCACCTTCATATACATAAGGGTTGAAATAATGTAGCAATATTAGTAGATGACATCAGTAAAAGTTTGAGGCAAATCGGACAATCCATCTAAAAGTTACAAATTCATGAAATTTGTGAAGTGTTTGAGCCGCCATGATCTCTGGATGAGAAGACTACTGCAGCTTGTGATGTCACATGAGGATTGTGTCAAACGATATGAAGAAAATTGAAAGGAAATTTACATGTTATTATACGTTCATCGCATTATTGTACTCTGATTTCCTAACATCTGTATATACGAACATCTCATTGTATTCCTAATTATTTGTTTGTTGGAAATGAAATAAATCAACTTGAACTTGATCTTGATCTTGAAATTCAACATATTTTCATTTTTCTCACATAACAAAAAAGAGCACTTAACTCTTTTGGAAGGCAGGGGGAATAATGTTACCCTTTAGGCTACGGTCACAACCCCCAAAATCAGCCTGCGAGTTTTTAGCCAATTTCGGTCGGACAACGACCGGTGATCGACCAGTGACCCCTGATTTTTTAGGGCATCGGTCGGTCGCCGCTGAAGTTTTAACCCAGAGTTAAAATTTCAGAGGCGACCGACCAGTTTTCACTCGCTGCCCAAAATACGCTCGGTGTCCGAGCGGCAACCGCCCAGGCACTGACCTAATCGAGCGGTCGCCGCCGAGCGATTTAGGGAACAAAAATAATAGAGACAAAAATGACAAAAGCACAGAAGAAAACCGAGGGAATAGATCGAGCGGTCGCCGTCGAGCGATTCAGGGACTAAAAAGGATAAGGATAAGTATGACAGAAGCACTGAAGGAAACCAGGGACTAGATGGGAAAGAGAAGCCAGGGCAATGTAGAAGAAGCAGGGGGAGGGATAGAGGCAAGGAAATCCCACCAACATCTCAGCATCTCAACATCTCGGCAACCAACATGAGGGACATGGAAGACAGGGATAACCACTTTGGGGCAAAAGAGATGAAAGCTAAAATTTAGTGTCGATTTGTAGACCTAGTAATATATGGTTTGGTTATCTTATCATTTACTAAAGGCCTATTGAATGAAGAAGTCATGAATGACAAGAGACGGGGAAATGAAAATATGAAATCAAATAGGAATGGAACAATACTGTTGAATATTGAAGCAAACAAAGATATCTTGGAAAATTCTTATCTATTCTAATCTTTGTTCCGTCTTTGGTTTTCCTCCTTTTTGTTTGATTTCCTAATTTCTAGTTATCTGTGGTTTCACATAACTGAGGTTTGGTAGTGAGTAATTTAACTCTTAAATCGTTATCCTCGAGTTCTATCTTTATTAATTGATTGATTATCACATCATAAATCACATAATATCATAGGTACATGAATAAACCTAGGTAGCTTGTGAGAAATTTCATGCAGAGACCGGCGGGCGACCGCCGGGACGCCTACGGGACACCGGTAGATGATCTATCAATCACCCGTCGGTCGCTAAGCGATTTCGTAAAAATCGGTCGGTGGCCAGTGGGAGATCGTCCAGTTGCCAATGGGCATCGTTCGGTAACTGCTCAGTCTCTGCGCGGAGAAGTGATCCTCATATTTCGCAATCTTTTTACCTACACACACACACACACACACACACACACACACACACACACACACACACACACACACATATATATATATATATATATATATATATATATATATATATATATATATATATATATTCATATATACAGCAAAAGTGTACAGACATGGATAGAGATATATAATATCTTCACATGTGTTACACTTTCTTATTCGCCATGCCCTGTAGATAAGGTATAAGAATAACAATCCTTTACGCTGTACGCGTACCAAATGTACTGGAAACCAAAGTTTGATATCGACCATGTCTTCCGACCATGTTCTGAGAGTCCGTGACTTTTCTCCACGTTGGGTAATAATCATAATTCAAGTGTACTGTAACATTGGAGCTGTGTTGTTCATGAACTCACAATATCACCTTTTTAAACCTTTCCATCCGTTCTGGTCATTCATCACATTTGCCAATATGCTTGCGCAGTCTGCGGTGCGGAAATGAACTACGCTTGAAATACCAGAAGCTTCTTCTTCAAAAAAAAAAAAAAAATAGGGAAAAACGAGAAATGGCGGGAAAGACGACTGAATAAACATGAAGGCCGCGAAAAAACCCATTTTCGTACATATATGGATCTCTCGAATAGATGACGAAAAATATTTGCCTACTTCTCCATCACCGCGAGGCGAAAATGTTTGCTCACTTTGGCGAACAAACACGTGAGGTACATCACCTTGTTCCTAATATCATATCCAGAGATGGTTGCTATTATATCTGCATCTACATGTACTGCTCTCTGAATATTGTGGGGGGTGGGGGGTGGGGAAGTAAAATGCGCATTAGTTAGTAGACTGCAAATTTTTAGATAGTAGGTGTGTGTGTGCATGGACGGGGGGGGGGGGGTTACAACCACGGTCTATCCAAACAGACGAACTTTCTTTGGAAAATTTGGACGTATTCTTAAAATGACCCTTGCAATTCAAATGTATGTTGACTTCTGTTAAAAGATTATCTCAAAAGATTATCGTCAAAAGAAGTTCGGAACCCGAAGCGACATATCAAAAGAAACTGTAACATCCCTTTAATGACTTTTGGTTAAACGTAACCAAATCACTAAATACTTCATGAAAATATAAATCATATATCACTGAACCATTTTTCTTATTTTTTTTTTTGCACAAGGTTAAGTCCCATCTCTAAAAAAAAATCCTTCAGACCATCTTCATTCATATTCTAGCTGTGACATCCTCCTCATGTAACAGTCTGACAGTCTTGAGCTGAGCAACTGGCACATTTATCTGTTTATATGCTTTACCATTTATTGCTATTACTTGTATTTGCTCACAACAGCATCAAATGTTCTTGTTTATACTTCTGACATTTTTTTTTTGAAGTATCAATGAACGGTGAGGTACATCACTGTGTCTATATTGTTCAGCTCGAGTGTACGTAATACTTTTGCTTCTACCCTTCCTGGTCGTAACTAAAGAATTTCACACCGTAAGACGAAATTTTCAATGCTATGTTGAGTTTCTGTCATTATTAATTTGTTTGATCTCTTTTGTAGGTGGGCACATAATTACTCCTGGGACAAGGCTGATTTTTTTTTTCTTTCCTGATATGAACTCATCAATGAAATAAATTGAGGCCGGTCAAGCATAGTGAAAACGCCAAGGATATTCTCGTTCATTTGATGGGTATATGAATAAATGATGAAATTATGCAAAACGTTGTGGAACCTTTTACCTTTACAGAGGCGGACAAGGGAATTGATTTGAGCAATGAAATGACTAATGACTGTATACTGCAGAATCAACACTGAAGGACACATATTATAATCTATGATTTCAATCAAAACCAAACGCAATAAAAACTTGTCACTACAGTAAGTTGCTCAACCATATAAGAGAACCATCACACAAGAATGCTTTTGACATACCCTTTTCAAGGACCTTGCCATTGTAATACGTAATACAAATAGCATACTTTATAATAATAATAATAATAATACATACAATTTCTATAGCGCCGTTCTCCACTTTGATTAAATGCTCAAGGCGCTTTACAATTGTACATCAAAGCAAACAGACTGAAGATACAAGTACATCACCGTAACAGAAGAAGATGAAGAAGCAGAAAAAAAAAGACATGAAAGTCTGTCTTCAAAAGGCACTGGTCTTCAAAATGCACTGCTAAACAAATAGGATTTTAAAGTACTCCTGAAAGATGTTAGAGAGCTTGAGTCTTTCAGCTCACGAGGAAGTGAATTCCACAGTGTTGGTCCAGCGTGAGCGAAAGCTCGTTCCCCCCAAGATTTCCTAGAAAACGGAATATGTAAGAGACCTGAAGTTGAGGATCGAAGAGTTCGTGAAGGTTGGTATTGACGAAACAAACAAACATTGTAATGTATATATCATTACACTTTTTTTTGGGGGGGGGGGGGTTGGCATGGGGGAAGCAAATTATTAAATAATCTCTTAAAGCATATCTTTAACGTCTATTGCTATAATAATATCACGTATATCTCTCGGAAATTTTAATCATGGTGGCATACCTGCCCCACTTGTTCTGCGTGAACAACGATTATAAACATGTCATGCTTGAAAAAAGAACAAAACAAAACAAAAAACAATCCAGAAACAAATTAATACCTATAGTTTTTCAAATTTCCCAGAAACCTTAATGATGCTGTTTAATCTCCTATAAACATTGACAGAAGCATATCTTTTTGAGAAGACTTTGATCTGAACGATGGTATCTCCATGACAAAAAAAAAAAGATAACAGTAATAAGATCTCACAGCTCTGATAGTTATGAACTTTCGGGCTTCTTTCAAATGAAGTGAAGACTTAACAAAGGACGAACGTTATCGCTGTTATATTATCTAGGTGTTATGTATCCGTTTGTCATGTTTGCTGATCCTTAGAGAAAGAGTCATGAACTGAAACTTAAAGAGAAAATCAACCCAAAAAACAAATAAACTCCAAAAAAAAAAAAAAGAAGAGAACAACATCCCATTCAGAATCATACAAAACTTACCCCCAAAAAAGAAATAAAGAAGATATGACATTTTGGAATTTCACATTTTTTAATATTTCTTGACCTGACCTATGAATATTAAAATGAGCGAGTTGATGATACCATACCCTCACAATTTTTTTATATGTGTTATGTATGAAATTTGGAAAATTGTTATTTTAAGCTAATACAAGAAAAGACATATAATCATACCAAAATATATCAGAGTAAAGATTTATTCTTTTCATTCTGGTTTTTTTTTTACAGGCAAGTTTTATATCTGTACAGCTGAGATATGAGATTTATGTCTTTTCTGTGTATGAAATTGATAAGAATTGGCGAGAGCATGATATCGTCAACTTGCTCATTTGAATATTCATAATAACTAGTCAAGATATGTTTTCCGGAAAAAAAAAAATGTGAAATTTCAAAATGTCATATCGGGGATCCCAGATCTATTACTTGGTCTACTCCCACTTCGTGTAATAGCCATTTAGTCTCAACCCACGTGGTCTAATCCTGTTTTGTCTATAGTCACTTCGTCTAATGACCATTTAGTCAAATTGCCACTTAGCCTCATTACCAGTTGGTCTACTTCCAGATGAGCTATGCCCACTTCGCCTAATATCCACCGTTTATTAGACAAAATGGGAAATAGTCCAAGGAGACAAAACTATAATTGGACCATCTGGTCATTATAGACGAAACAACAAGTAGTCAAACTGGGTATTAGACCAAGTGAGAAGTAGACCAAACGGGCATTAGAAGAAATTGATAGTAGACCAAGTGAGTTTAGCCGAAATGGTGTTGGACGAACTGGGAAGTAGACCATTTGATAGTAAACCAAGCGGCAAAAAAACCGTCATATCTTCCTCATCCTTTATCCGATCTTTGTCATTTTTGTATCGTTCTGTAGGGAATATTTTTCTATTTCTTCTGAAGTTTACTAGTTTTTTTGGGTGGATTTCCTCTTTAAGCAACCGTCTGAAGTAATCATGTCGTGATATCGAGAATGGGATGGGTGTTCAGCAGCAGCCGGCCGTCTTGGCTTATGCTGACGTACATGCACGCGATGAAACGTTTTAAAGTCTTCGTGTTCGTCATCAAATAGTTACTACTGTCCTCGATGTTGATATCATAAGAAGAAAACAAAACTTGAGAAAAAAAATCATGGCAATCCAGGATGTTTGACTGGGATTAAAATGGCTCCATATAAACCCTGTATGTCCTAACCCTACACTGCAGGAGTAGTTTACAATTACGAGATGGTATTTCTACCCCCACCCCCCCTGGATGCCAGACCAGTATTTATAATGATATTGCTCCGTTCCGCGGGTTTGACACAGTGAAGTAATTGCGATGCACAACGCGTGACTGAGTGTAATCGATTCGAATAACCTTGTCAGCACGGCCCTCTTTTACTCGACTATTAAGATAGTGTGTTTTGTTTTCGCTTTAATTCTTTTGTTTTCCTCTCTGCTGATGGTTTGGAAATAGAAAAGGATCCTTACTTATTGAAATGGGGATTAATGGCCTCCGTCCTTGCATTATGAACGTTCGCACGCGTCTCCTCTTGAGTATTGTGCAAATAGCAAAGATTTTGTTATCACCCGTTACGATCGTCCGGTGCTCGCCCGAAGAGCCACGGATACTCTCTACCATGGCAAATACTCTCCTCCATATAGCGTGTGTTTATTTTTGAAGCTATCAAGCCATGACAAGCAAAGAGGAGACTATATCAATATGTGAAGAGGAACACAGATTCGTTGGTTCGTTCTATTTTCTCAACTCTTGTCTCGGTATATAGTTTGAGCTCAGTTGCCATTACGGGTATGGCGTCTTAGTAAAGCGTGCCACGTGAGGAGTCCTCACCTAGCCCCCCCCCCAATCTCCATCTTCATCCCCATCCCCGCCGCCATCATCATATCAAACGATGCGAGCATATTTTTCACCACCACTGATCAATCTCGGCCGACTACTACAAACATGACAAAGGGGGAATGCAGGTGGTTGGACTCTTCGATCAAAATTCATGCTCATTTAATAATGCGAACGAGAGGACTCGAGGGGAGAACACGGGAGTGTGAGCTACGATGGAGGATAGCGATGCAAATTGTGAAATAAGGCTTGATTTTGAGAGGTAACCACCGACAAACATTTCCAAGACTCGTTAACCACGTTAACCGTAGTAGGCGGGCGGCTATTCATGATAATTCTTTGGCGCTCATCAGAGTGGAATTTCGTTTCAAACGTTTTCCATCGACGGTTCGTGCTTTGTGCTCGTATCATTATGCGGGACGATAAAAGAATGGACCGAGTGTAAATATCGCCAGTCAAGTACGACGTCCTCCTGCTATTTCCCGGATGCTTTCGTTGTTGGCGCTTCTTTGATAAAATCAAAGACTATACTTCATAACAGAAGAAAATGACATGCGCGATAATGAAGTCGACTAATAGATAAGGTTCATTTTTGTCGATATGAACTGACCTGTACAACGAAAGAATTAAATCAAAACTAATCGACGTTCGTGGTCCACAGATCACTATAATGATCATATCATATATAGTATGACATGTTCATAGAAACAATGCTTATCGTAATATAGATATGTTTTTATCATATCAAACCTTACTAAGCGCTGATGCCTGTGAAAATCTTTATTATGATTATGCCCCAAGGATCGAACCAATAGTCTTACGAATAGTATCGTCTTCCCATGCTCTAACTTCACAACTCTGCATCACAATTAGTGCGTTATTAGTGGCGGATCCGGAGGGGGACGCAAGCCCCTCTTTATTTTTTGTTAAAACAAAAGCAATTGAAAGGAAATAATTTTAAATGTTGTAATGGCGCCCCCCCCCCCCCCCTTACGGAATCCTGGATCCGCCCCTGCGTTATGATACACGTTTTCTGTCGTTCCCTTCCTCCCTCTCTCTCTCTCCTTCTCTTCCTCATTCTCCCCTTTTGTATCTCTCTCTCTCTCTCCCGTCTCTCCCTCTCCCGTTCTCTATACCTCTCTTTCTCTCACAATTGTTGAACTGTTCCTCACCTTGTAACCAATTTGCCAAGCCTATTAAGCTGCGCTTATTTCGCGCATTGAAAGGTGTAATTAATTACGGATATTATAAGTTTCTTTATTTGATAATATTATAATCCCTAGTTGAATAGCAAAACTTCATCCTCTAATCTATAGCGTTACTTTGGTTTTGCATAATGTAAGTGTATGGTACCTAAGAATGCAAAGACCGTAACTGAAGACAAAAACTGATGGAAATTAATTTAAAATCACAAAACGAACTTTTGACTTTCGGGCGGCAATCAAGTTAACGTTTAATGAACTATAAAGTTTATGATTTACCACTTGATCTTTGGGGGCCCATAAAGGAAAAAGGAGAACATTCACAAAAGGCAGACATTTTTACGATGACTGTTGCTCAATTCAAATTTGATTTGAATCGTTTTGTTTCTCTAAAAATGAAAACTTTTATAACCAATCTGATATAACAGTTATTATTTGATTGCATGTCAAATTGCACTTCTTAAAATCATAGAGATAATCATCTAAAGTGTCACCATTATATCTTAACGGAGAGGCTTTCTAAAATATCAATCTATTTCTATATGTATTTATTTGTATTTGATTGATATTGTTTGTACTGGTTTTACATTGATATAGCTGATTCTGGGTGCATGCACTGGTCGAAGAGGAAGGCCTCGAGCCTCGGTAATTGGACCAGCGGTATTTACCTAGAATCACCTCAGTCTTTATAAAATGTTATATGACTCTCTCCTATTTCATGTTGAAATGTTAAGTAAATGAATAAATAGGTAAATACATAGAGAAGTAGATTAGATAGATAAATAAATGAATAGTAATAGTAGTAATTATAAAATTACTAATTTATTATTATTATTATTATTATTATTATTATTATTATTATTATTGTTATTATTATCATTATTATTATTATTATTATTATTATTATTATTATTATTCATCCGCCTTTCAATCACAAATATCACATTACATTTTTCGAAATCAGAACAGACACTGGAGTGGTAAGGGTGCACCAGGTTGGGCAGCCCGGGTCTGGAAAGAGCCAGCTCATATGACTTGGGCCCTTAGGCCATCCTCCCTAACTCACCTGGTGCACCCAAAACAGTCAGTTTACAATATAAAAGATACAAATTTCATTAAGAGGCATACATAAAAAAACAAAAAACAAAACAACTGTTTCTTTGTAAGTGTCAATTAAAGATATGTGTATAACTACCAATCTTTCTTACTCCATTCAATTATCATAGGTCATTTTCTACATAAGAAAACTAGCAAAAAAAAAATATTAATAATACATTGCATATACAAAATAAGCTCTTAAATGGCTACCAACATCAAAACCTGACTCACTTAAAGATACATACAGTTAATTCACAATGTATAAATTTGAAGTTTCCATGTAACCCATATTCCCTTACAGCATTTCATTTGAACTTCATATATATTTGGACAATTAACAAAACAGAACTACAAAGAGAGAGAGAGAGAGAGAGAGAGAGAGAGAAAGATAGAGAGGGAAAGAGAGAGAGAGAAAAAAGTAATAAATTCATAAATAACTAAAACTATCACTCAACGTGACTAACACCCCCACCCAACACCCAGGGGGCCAGCTCAACCAGCAATGATTACCTGCATGCTTTCTATTGGGGGAAAATCGTTTCGTTTCGTTCATTTCATTCTCAACAAAGAGTGGCAATTACTAATATGATAGTTCTGATAATAATTTTGACGTATTGAGAATATGTATTTTTATTTCCATATTCTTGTTCTTTTCTAGTGATATGTTTGTACATTGCAACTCTTTGTTGAAAAAGAAATAAACGATACGAAACGAAACGTAACGAAATATGAGGCAGAAGAAAAAGAAGAAGAGGCGGAAGAAGAACAGTATAAAAACAACAATAGTAGTGAGAGACAATTAATTACGAAAATGTCAAGATGAAGTTATTCAGTCACATCATGCTCCTTGAAAAGTCTCCGTAAACAATAATGACGTTAATTTCCTTCCCTTTCAGTTTATTGATATTATAGCGGTCACTAAGTCGTGTGACCTAAAGTTCCCATCAAATGTCTTTCGTTTTGCAATGACTTCTAAAATGCTTCCAAAATCGATGATGCCCGGTTTAACGAAAACCTTGCAGTTCCACTTTGTCAAATGCTAATGAAAAACAAGCACTCTCTTCTCAGGTTTTGAGATAGCGATGATCATGAACGAAAAGTAGACTGACCAAACTTTACTTTTCCTAAGATTTCACGCAATCTGACAGTTTTTTTCCCCAGTAAAAAGACAAATGCTTAGATTTCTTATTAGTCAAACTTTATCTTGCCTCATTACTTCGGGCTAAGCCCTAGTTTTCTTTAAAAAACATTATTATACGAGCCCACATTATTCAAACAAAGCAATGACGCGTCGTGGTAAAATTTGAGAAATGACACCCTTCGAGAATTTATACACTCTGCCTTAGTTAATCATTAACCCTGTCTCCTTCTCGAAAATATTGATTTCAATCTCCGTAAGACACACAAATATTGATCGCCTCGTTATCTATCACTCAGGAGTCATTATATCAAAAGCATCCGAGATTTCTTTAATACACTTCCATGTAGAACCGACAACGCTAATATTCGCCTCATCCACGGACGCTGGAAAAATTTGGACGAATTGATGATGTAATCGGTTGTAGATACGATGATATCCACTTTGTCCGGTGATAATCTATTTCACTGAATTCTTATTTCATATAGGTGGCTTTTTTTTATCGTAAAATTTTCACCCTAAAGAAATCAACCTTTGCAGTCATACTTTCTTGACCTGCATAATCATGTTTTCCTAGAACTGTAGAATATACAGTAAAACGATTGATAAACACGTATCCGACCTTCCACTCATCCGACTACACACACCTCGTATATCCGATACAGCTCTTACCAAAAGTTAAGTAAACACCATGGTCCAAATATATGGGATTCCTTTAATTATTACAATGCAGTTCACTTCATCCGTTTAATGTATACTATTGAAATACCGATAGGAATAAAAAGACTCGTACGCTGACATGTCAATCTCTCTCCCTTCCGGCTCCAATATTTCTATTTTAAGAAAACAAAATCTATATCATCCTTTAGATATATTGAAACGACTACAGGCATCCTCACCCTGCTCAGTTTTGCAACATAACTCTCATTGACTCTACTCTTTGCTCAAGCCTGTATACAAGGTACAGCCACACGTGCTTGCGCACACACAAACGCGTGCGCTCGCGAACACTACGCTTATAATATACAAAGGCAAACGCAACAGCATCTACATTTCCAAACCTCTTTAAATTTCTAACCTGAGACAATTTCGATATATATATATAATATATATATACATACATACACACACACACACACACACACACACACATATATATACATATATATATATATATATATATATATGCACATAATATGTCATTTCCTTCGAGGTCACCGTCAAGGTTCACTGATGGTGACGTTGTCCTGCAGTCTTTCTATGCATGGAGGATATCAATCAGCTGACGGCAAAAACTCTCAATTTATGAAAGTTGCGATGTATGACTACAAAATTTGACTGTTGCTTTACCAACTCCGCGTATTTACAACGTCACTATGGTATATCTGTGTTCAAGTGGGTTTTTTTTTTTTCAAGAAAACTATGCAGAAATAAAGCAAATAAAAACCAATGTGACACAAATCAGAACGTATTTACAAGAGTGGAGTAAATATTCAAAATTATACTTTTGGCATAAAAATGTCTGTAAAGTAGATAGACAAAAATTATTGCTCTCATCTCACCATCTTTACAGAGCGAGCGCTTTAATTTCCCTACCGTTGACAACCACAAAACTTTTATTGATTGCTACATTTTGAGTGTCTTCCGGTTTTATTAGCGCGCAACATTCGAATCACTTGATCGGGAGATTTCGCTGAAGCCATTAACCTTTAGTCACATGCAGCACGAGACGAGATTGAATGCAGTGTTTGCAGCCATTGTTTGATATTAGAGTTATATCGATCCACGGCGTTTACGGCACTTCCGGTTCAATGTCGCGCGCAATTTTTCGATTAATGATGCAACGAGACATGATATTTCTTGTCCCCATGCACCGGCGGGGAACATTCGTGTCACAGCGTCATAAATCAAACTCAGAAATCAATATTGGGCAATTACACGAGGGATAAGGGGGAAAAAAATCCTGAGTGTAATATACCTGCAATCCCTTCCGTTTGTCGTGACAACGAATTCGAAAAAAAAAAAAAACCAAAACAACGCACACACCCAAAAACGGAGAAATTCGTCGGATCTGCTTACGCACAATGATATTATGTCAAGTCAAGCTCCTGGCTGCCAGAAAGTTCTCAGAAATGTTGACGTGACATTCAGACATTTACAAGAGGAACTGGCCCAGAAGAAGCTATCCATACTTGATGCGGCCTTAAATTATTATTTGATGAATTCACGAAACACGTGATCGCCCATTTCCGTAAGCTGTTATACCAGCCCTTCCCCTTGTGATGGATATATATTTTTTTCAACTATCGATTCTATACCTTTCGGGTTTGCACATCAAGGCGATACTCTTAATTCTTAATATACAATAATAAAAAAGAAACACCAACCCAAAGCATCTATAAAAGGGAAAGAAAGGCTGCCAACCTCTTCCCCAAAACTCCAAAAAAAAAAAAATGCAAACACAAAGCAGACTCAACAATAACAATAATCAAACAACATGTTCTGATGAAATTAAAACACTTTCTGTAAGACTATGGAAGCATTTGGTTTCATAATAGAGATATGGTGTGTTCTTTAATCATCCCAGATTGAATTCATTAAAGCAAAAACCTCATTTTCCATTTCCAAAATCATGTTTCCTCTTTTGGATTGAGAAAATAAACGAATATCAAACGTATTGGTTGACAGCTTCTGAGATGGAGCACTGCTCATTTAGTAAACCTTCATCAAACTTACTCTTTTTTCGTCCTCACTAACTTTGGTGTGTTAACTTGTAAGAAGTAAAAACGTACATCCTGCGACTAGGTGATATTTATCTAAGTTAAGATGTTTACAGTTTATTTTCTAGAGTATTAGTATGCATGTGTGAAAAAAAAATATTCATTTTTTCACTTTGATGTGCGGCTGAATGCTTGAAATTATATAATTGTTGTGCTGTTATTATTTGACAGACTCATCGCGAAAATGCTTTACAAAACAACGTTTGTAATTGTAGTCTTTGTTGTGCTATTATTTGACAGACTCATGGCCTTATCCGGAGCCTACAACCCGGCAGTTCGGAAGATTCCTCGGCACTTTCCGAAATTCCCCGAGCCTGTTACGGGTCAACATCCAGTTGCCGCCAAAGATCAGTCGGCCTGATGAAGCGTCCCGGAGAGGACGTGAAACGTCGCTACTCCAAATTACAAGTAAGTCCAGTTGACTAAATTTACCGATATAGTTCATGGGATACTTTACTTGGATGACTGAGAACACAGAGACAGTCATTACAGTTTCATTAACAGAGTTTATGAAAACAGTCATTAGTCCATGATCACTCGCCTTACGAATTCAAATCCATCTGTAAATAAATTTGACCTATTTCATGACATTTTGGATCATTTATATCATCCTTATTCCCCCAGAAGATATCGAAAGGATGTTTCTGTTTACATAATCCACTAACAACCCGAAGTTAACATGTGAAAGCATCATTATTGACTGTAAGCACACTTGAACGGGTTTTTTTTTTTCTTCTTCTTTTATAACAAATTGTGGATCCCACCTCTTTGAAGGGTAAGCAGATAGAGACGGCAACTCACAAACTCATACAGACTGCATGCGCACACAAATGATGCATAAATTCCGCACGATTTCATCTTGAATCGCTGGCTGACAACAATTAGATTCCTGCAGGGGGCGATTGATACTTACAAATTATCTGCAATAATCCGCAGCCGACTTCACGCTTGTATATCTGTCCATAAAATGAGCGCCCGAAGCGATTGATTGGGGAATGATTCGCTGGAAGCAGCAGGCATACTTGTACAATCCAGAAGAGGTCGGTCATCAGCCTCCTCGGCCGACCCTCCCTGCCACCATCACCATCAGCAAGATAGACGAGGCGGGTGTGATGAGAGAACCACTGACAATGAATTAGTCCCACCTGATGACGTCATAATATTCCTCCAAAATGTGCAATGATTGGAAGAGCAAGTACCCATTAGTTGACGTCATCGGGAGAAACGATCAAATACTGCAGAATGACGAAGCATCAATGTACAACACACACACACATGCAGAGCTGAGAGTGTTTGACCAAGCTTGCCTTGGCCGCTATGCATAGGAAGTCCTCTTGAGTCACGTGAGATGAACTCCAAGCGGGATCCTTGACGATGATCTCAAATTATTCGTTGATGCCAACCGATTCTGCGCAGTTCAAGCCACTCGGGGACAGCAGCATAAGCGACTTCCGGGTCCCGTTTCATAAAACTTGTCATCAGTAACAACTGCCACATTTCTATGACAAATTTGCTCTCAGTCAATCAGAGGCAAGGCTTTCAGTACCTTATAACAACTATTGCAACTTGTTATTGATAACAAGTTATATGAAAAGGGGCCCAGCGTAACCGATTGGGTGAAAAAGTAGAGAGAGAGAAAAAAAAATCCCATGAACACTATAACAAAGGCTTTTCATTCACTCATAAGACTGATGTATCAAATTACGTGACACCTTGATCATACTTATCAGCCTGGTTTAATGGTAGAAATTAAAAAAAAAAAAGAGGAGAGCATAATGACAAGATCGGAAAAGACTCCTCTCCTCCACAGTTTCTCTGCTTTACATAATTGTTTTGAAGACGAGAGCGACCCTCATCAGTTGCAACGGTGATGACATTTGGTGTTTTTTTTTTTTCCACGTACCGAAGAGGAATAGGCAAGATCGAGATTTGAGCGTTTAATTCTGCGAGCGATCATCATCATCTTTACAATCGGAAAACGACGGACTTCAGCTGTGCAAAGCAAATATCAAAATGCACGTACGCCGGAGATTGGAGCAGCCAATTAATTAATGCTTTCCTCCAACCCAGCAAATGATCTGTATGTTGACGCCAAATTCACACACTATCATACACACGCACTTCATCATCACGTTCACACACATGCGCGTTTATATCATTTCAAAGAAATTGTCAAGTTCTTGGAGACTATTATCATCTGAAGAGGAATCGCGCAAACAGGTCTAATGAATAGGTGAAGATTAGGTTTCAAATAATATTTGCTCTTGTGACATCAAACTTCATTGCGCGAAAAAAAAAAAAGCGCAGAGTTTGAGAAGTCGTACACAACATCACCGTTTCAGAGACATTCATTTTTTGTGTCTCCGTTAGTCTACAAAGCATATCAATCGCATGTATTTGTTTGTAATTGATTGTTCCTTCTTGTGATAAATTATCACTCTCTCTTCTACACACATCCACGGTACAAACTACTACCTAACCTACCCAAAATAACACATAACCAGGATAAATTAGCAGACGGCTTATATATCTGTTAGGATTTCTTATCCATGGATATAATATGGGTATGTAGATAAAAAGTGAAAATGACAATATACATGGAAAAGGTTTTTAAGCTTGATTTTTTCATTAGACTCACAGTGTGACGAGAAAAACACTGATTTTCCCCTTCGACTGGGAGAAACTTAAATGAGTGTAAATGTGGAATTATACGCATCAATCCTTCAAACGACGAAAATGACAGTTTGCTTCAAGAAAAGAGTCCATTCAATTCAATTCAATTCAAAGTTTATTTCATTTTTCGACAAAACATATGTTTCACTTCTTTTGGTAACAGAGAATGAGGTAAATAGAACATAGAGAAGTGAAAAGACTGTACAACACTTGAGGACCTATTATAGTAGTCATACATAGTATAGTACAAAAGAAACAGAAGTGATCAAAGTGAAGTACATGTATACCGTTGCATAAAGTGCGAAAAATGGAGTCACTCTGACACTACTCGCCCCGACTGCTGTATTTTTTTTTAACAGACTAACATTTTGTGTATACAGACAAACGTTAGGAAGTAATGCACTCGGATAGACTGACAACCAACCTTGATGGCGCCAAACATAATTATAACGCCTTTTTATATACCCCTTTCGAGACCACTAGCTGAAGCTGACGTAACTGTAACCCAGTTTTTAGTTTTAATAATCATTCCACTGATTCAAGCAAAGAAGAAGAAGAAGAAGAAGAAGAAGAAAGAGAAGAAGAGGAAAAGGAAGAAAAAGCAAACAAGAAATACCACTCATATCCTGTTTTAATTGATCATTTCGCGATAACAATCCAACAATTAAGTATATTTCACCATAGTCATGTTGTTAGCATTCTATTGGTATGATTGATCATGTGTGCGGGATGGTTCTCTTGTACTTAGAATAAAAATGACGAGTATATGTAACAGGTTTAAAGAGGAGGTGATATATGCACTTTAAAGGGGAAGGCTAGTAACTGATCAGTGGAAATGCTGGGAGATGATTGTTCCAATCCTTATGGGATTCATTCAAGAGTTCATTGTATATCTATTGTTGTGTGGAAATGATTTGCTTCAGAACGGTCTCATATTCAAGTAATGTGCAGATTAATGCTCCGTCACTGACCAGGGACGCTAACCTGGAAGCATTAAACTGCACATTACTTGAATATGAGACCATTCTGAAGCAAATCATTTTCACACAACAATAGATATACAATGAACTCTTGAATGAATCCCATAAGGATTGGAACAATCATCTCCCAGCATTTCCACTGACTCCCACTTATCAGTTACTAGCCATCCCCTTTAATGCACGATTCCTGTCGTTTCTCTGTCTTTCTATTTGTTCCCGTTTTCTTGAAATCAGCTGTTTTCCTCTGCTCACACCTTTCTTTTTTAAACCACGGTAACCCTTGCGTGACATACCATGCCGACAAGTATATACGTCATCATTCGTTTATTTTTAAATTGAATGCGAAATATAGATACATGTTTATTATTCCAAATGATTCGTTTCTCGGATGAAGCAAACATACTCATCAGTGAGGGCATTAGAAAGAATTACCCAGACAAGGTGCCACTGGAACAGTCTAACACGCCCAGAGACGTTAGCCGAGGATGCTTGGATTGTTTCCACGTAACCGAGTATGGGTAGTTGTACTAACGCCTGGACAAAATGATGTGCATCATTTGTTATATAGAATGATGGAGCAGATCCTTGTCGTTTGATAAATTACCCTTATCTGAATGTTCATCACTATATCTAAGCAGAACGTACAAATGACTGGTCATTATACTTTACTTAGTACCTGTCACAGAGACAAATACGTGTTAGGCAAAATAGATGCTCTCAACCATCCATGTGATTGGGATGTGCTTCATCATTTTGTAATGACTAATTTGGTGCCCTTTAGTTATGATGAAGTCACATAAGGTGCCATAGGGGATTACCCTTGCTCATTTGCGGGTTTTTTTTTTCTTTTTTTTGTCTGCTTTTTCACCGTTTGACATTTATCTATCACGTGGGTGACATTTATGTTTTTACACATTGTCTCTTTACACCTAACGTGCTTTGTGTTGAGTGCTTACCACTAAAATTAGCCCGACTGTCTCAAAGCGTATCAAACGTGAGGTAATTTTAGAGATGCACTCGACGTAGAAAGATATTGCGTCATATTAGTGTCGAAACATATCACGTCCCCGTGATTAATTTGGTGTTGACGCTGATATCTTCTTATCATGAATATTGTGTCCCTCTTTCGCCTTTGGGCTTATTGGAACAACACCAACAACAAGAAGAAGACAAAGAAGAAGATTGAAGAGACATTACTGAACTAGCCATTTGGCCTTCTTTCTCACATACTGACTTACTCACTTATTACTTATGTTATATTCGTCGTTAATATCGCCTTATTGCAATTATGGAGTTTTAGTTTCGGGCAACACGCATCAGAATTTACTTGAAAGAGTGTCTCTCTTGCAAAACAAAGCTCTCCGCGTTATCTGTCATTCCCCTCTACGTTCTCATACAAATATCTTGTTTGCCTCCAACAAGCTTTTAGAAATTAAAGATTTCTTTTTGTATAATTTAGGGCAAATTATGTACAAGTACTGCAACAATTTGCTTCCGTCTAGTTTTGATTCTAGGTTCCTCAAAAATCAATCACTTCATGAATATCCCAATAGGCGCTCCAATGAATTTCAGTTACCCCTTTTACGAACGATCCTTGCTAAAAACACACTCATTTATGTAGGCCCAAATTATTGGAATTCTTTGAATCATGATATGAAAAACGCTCCATCCATATATTCTTTCAAGAGGAGACTTAAGTCCTTTCTATTGCAATCGTATGACTCTACAGTACTGAACTAGCCATTTGGCCTTCTTTCTCACATACTGACTTACTCACTTTTTCTCCTCTTTGAAGAATTAATTGTAATTTTTTGGATGTTTGTTGTCATGTATGCTACTGCCCAAAGCGTCTAGCTGAATTTCCGTCTGTTACTCCTGTTCATACGTTCCTCTGTTTCCTTGTCTTTATTTTTTCAGGCGTTACTATGTTACTTTTTTTTCTCCATAACTATCATCTGTTTTTCTTGACATGCTTCTGCCGAAGATCGCTGTCTCCGTTGTGCGTTTTTGTTTGCTATTTTGTCTTCTGTTTGTTAGTCTTGTCCATTCCGTTTTGTCCCGTACAACCTTTTCTTGAGTAGTTGTTTTGTTGTCTAGTCTTGTTTCATGTTTGTTCGCGTCTACGAAAGTAAGTGTATTTATAATACTATGTGAATCTAATTTTCAGTGGGCTTCCAGACTTCTTCATCTTCTTTTTTTTTTGTATTTACGATGCTTCAATTAATCTTCCCATCGATGTTCTTTTCCAAGGGGGTCCACATTCTACAAGCTGTCTTTTTAGTGGGTCTCTCCATTTTTCGCACTTTAAGCAAGGTTATACATGTACTTCATTTCGACCACTTCTGTTTCTTTTTTTACTACAACGTATAATTACCATAAGGTCCTTAATTATTGCACAGTCTTTTCATTACATAATGTTTTGTTTACTTTATTCTCTGTTATCAAAGGAAGTGAAACATATATGTTTTGTCGAAAAATGAAATAAACTTTGAATTGAATTGAATTGAAGTGAATTGAATTGTGTGGATCTGTAGATGTGGATATATATATATATATATATATATATATATATATATATATATAATCCTTATCAGTCCCTAAAACTTCCTCTTAATTTCATCGATATATCAGCATAGATTACACGTCCCAATCTTTGCTTGACTCGCTTTTCCTTCTACAAAAGCGCGCTATTAGAATAGTTAATAAGAATGGGTATTTATCTCATACAGATGAATTTTTCCATAAGAACAAAATTTTGAAATTGTCAGATTTGTTTCATTACAATTTAGTAATAATCATGTGTGAATTATCCAAAAATTATCTTTCTGATTTTTTTTTTGCAAATGTTTAAAAGAAATTATTCTATCCATAATTATCCCACCAGCCGACGTGACGCTTATCACCTTCCACGTTCCCGAACCATTTTTGCGAAAAAAAAAAAAAAACCAACAGTTATGTATACAGGGTCGAAATACTGGAACGATCTCACCGTAGAACTCGCAGGATGTTTGTCGTTGTCGACCTTCAAATACAAATTAAGACAGAATTTATTGAATAATTACATTGCGTAAGTCCATTGAAATGTCCTTCTATCTTGTTCATGTGCCTTTTGCAGCTCTGTTGGTTGTTGTCATTCAAATCAGTTAAAAATGTTTGCGCTCTTAAATTCCTCCACACCAGTACTCTTTTTCGTAAAACTTCGGAACGCGTGAACAGCTGGCTTTGTTGTACTCACCTTAGTGCTATAATAATAATAATAATAATAATAATAATAATAATAATAATAATAATAATAATGATAATAATAATAGTAATAATACAGGGTACTTATAATGCGCCAATTCCACATAGCTAACGTGCTCAAGGCGAAGTAGAAGATATAACTTATGAAATACAAAAATCCTTACACAAACATGCACATGAAAATGAATGGCACAATAAAGATTATGAAAAAAAAAATCATAATATACAATTCTACTGGAAAATGGTTACGAACAAATGAGTCTTGAGGGCAACTTTAAAGGAGTCAACATTCGAAATGTAACGGATAGCTTGAGGCAACTGATTCCATAGGTAAGGTCCAGCATGTGCAAACGACCGATCCCCCCATGATTTCTTCGTTTTTGGAACAACAAGCAATCTACAATCGGATGACCTTAAACATCTGGGAGGATTATAAAATGTCAGCAAATTAACATTGTACACTGGGGCAGAACCGTGTATGCAATGGAAAACAAAAAGTAATAGTTTAAATACAATGCGAGATTCAACGGGTAACCAATGCAATGAGGACAAAACAGGGGTAATGTGAGTATTTGTCCTGGTAAGGGTAACAATGCGGGCTGCTGAATTTTGCAATTTTTGTAACCGTGAAAGTTGAGATTGTGGTAGCTGAAATAGGATTGCATTACCAAAGTCAAGTCGGGATGATATAAGAGCATAAACTATTTTTCTGTGGCTGAACGAGTTAAATACTTGCGAATAATGCCCAAATTGCGTAACTGATACCTCACGGATTTACAGACAGCAGAGATCTGAACAGACATGGACATTGTAGAATCAAATAATACGCCAAGATTTCTACACGATTTAGATGGAGCAATAACCACATCATTGTCAACCGTTAAAGAAGGAAGACTAACCTTGTCAAGTAGAACTTTGGAGCCAATAAATAATAACTCTGACTTTTCCTGATTTAACTTCAATGAATGCGAGCTCATCCACTTTTTGACATCATGGATACAAGCCTCAAGTTTCTGAATGATGTCAACGACATTGGTTTGGGTAGGTAGAAATGATGTACATATCTGGATATCATCAGCATAACAATGATAGTTAAAAGAGTGACAATGTAAATACTATACTGGCTGATATTTTTTTTTTTAAACGTAAGTACTTGTATGTTCACTCTTTAGGCTTCTCATGTCTCTTCCGAGGACTCGCATGTCGAGTTGTTCTTTTTTCAGCATTATTCAAATCGTATAATTACACCATATTGTCAACATTGCTAAATCAACTGTTCTTACTTCTGCAGAATGTGGTTGTCTGTTTATCACTATAGGGATTTGTATTGAGAAGATTCTGTTATTGCCCTGGCTATTTTTGCTTTTCATTTTTGTTTTCTTTATTTTGGTCCTACGTTGCATCCGTGCTCCTCATCTGTATCTTACACTCTGTTCAGAATTTGGGACCTACGCTTAACAATGCTTAACAAGTTCGGTTTTAAGTAGGTTCCATCATATTTCTTTAGCGTTATACATAGAGCCGAATCTACGAAGATTGTCCGCTATGTTTTATTATATGTTTACATTAATTTACTGTGCATCCAAGCCGGATATTATGATTCACTTCATTTTACTGTATTTGATGTACATTCCTTCATTGAGAAATATGAAAATAAATTGAACTGAATTGAATTGAATTGAATTGAATTGATTGAAATGTGCACAGCGTGATATCATGTGCGCTTGCAATGAAAAAGAAAATGAACGTAATATTTGAATTTCATCTAACTTCATTTTAAAGCTTTCTATTCAAATATTCAATTCAATTCAATTCATTTATACTTCAATTCCATTAAACAAAAGATAATGTATATTCTGTATGTTATATACATGTATTTATACGTTTGTCAATTCACTAGCATATTGTGAAACAATTGGAAAGAAGTACAAATTATCATCTAAAGTGTAATACAAGTATATACGGATATTTATGTAACAAGAGAAAATGCACATGCACTTTGCAATAGAAACGAAAGATAAATAAAGCGATGGAATAGAATGCTCCTCTAAAAGTGGAGCTTGTAAAACGTGGATCGGTAGAAGAAAAAAGAATACATTATACCAATAACCTAGATACAAAATTAATCTAAATGTGTACCGTTAAATCACTTGACATTTTATATACATGATATTTATGATATGAAAGCATAATTATCATAAACAGTATTAAAAAATACAAACGTGAAATAACATAACAATGTTGCAAGACAGACACTATTCACTAAGCCTCTGTACCAGGAAAATAGGCGACAAAGCAACAATACAAAATTATAACGACTTACGATTTTTGAGCGATTTTAAAGGCTTTAAGTGAACATTTTAAGATGTTAACACGATTTTTTTTTTAGATTTTAAGCTTCCAATCGCCTTTTGAAAAACCACTCATAAGTTATCAATTAACCATATATGGAAGTGCCTGCAGAGATAATTATGGTCACTAACAATGAATGATTCGATTATACAAAACAAGTGGTTTCATAGAAAAATACCAATCACCTTTTGTGAAAGTTTATACTGGTCGTGATCCTCACTAGCATTATCTAGCATTCCATTTTTCTATGTCTTTCTTCGGGAACACTGATTATCTCTCCTTGTTTTTGTTGTGTTTTTTTTTGGGGGGGGGGTTGGCTGACAGTCATGAATGCCTATAATTTGTCTGGTGAAGTACTCGATTCACTTAATTTTTTTAGAAATAAAAAGCAAAAGAAAGCAACCATCCACAATTTGCGGACAAAGTACCTACCTCATATGAGATGAGTGGTGATCATTTGTTGCATGCCTGCATCCATAAATTTCCACAAAATTGGTACATGTGTTCTGAGGTCCTCGCAATAGTCGCATCTTTTTTAATTACATTTTCCCCGCGTCACATCTGTAATGACAGCCACGAGGATTAATGTTCCTTCTTGCATGTGTCTTGGTAAAAGTAATATTCGGTCTTCTGTATCATCAACTCTCCTTTGCCTAAACTGATTGGGCTGGGCTGGATATGGAGAATGGGGGTGAGGGGGGGGGGGGGGGATGTCGAGGAAATAGAGCCAGCTGATATCACAGTCGTGTGCAGTATGATTTATATTAACAGCTGCAGCAGTCTCCAAGAGTCGCTGGATAGACCGAATCCCGAATAGTGAATCTACTGAGATGAGACATTCAAGTTCGTTACTTGAATGATCCTTTCACAGCAAGACAGTCATGGACACCGGAACATCCACATCCGTCGGTCGTTTGAGTCCAAACTGCAGACACGACCACTCTGGCAGTTAGGGGCGCGAATAATATTACGTTTTCGAGCTGCGCCCGCTGGATACATTGCATGACGCGGGGAGGATAGGCGTGCGTTCGCCAAAGTAAACGAAGAGCACCAGATCTAATTAAGTCATTAATAATTCACACGTATGGATCAAGTAAACTGTGACGAGATACGAGAGGTTGAAGATGATGGAAGGGGCAACCCGGAGACCATGGAACTACAACAACGTCGATCTATGCTATGACGTATAACTTCCTCCCTCCCTCTCACTCTCTCTCCTTCTCTCTCTGCCACCAATCAACCCCATCGTTCAAAATATACATCAAATAGCCGAGGACGGTTTAACCCAAATCTTGTTTGCGAATGCAAAATTCTAAAGCAATCAGTTTAATGCCATCGTTGTCAAGAAGAAAGGCACTCTTTGTGATAGATAAACATCAATTATGGAGCTTAGTAACCTCGTTGTGGTTCTTTTGTTAGATTATGTTATCAATAATTATTGTTATTTCTCGACTTAATGAAGTGAACATTGTCCACACTTTATCCTCGTTCACATTTAATACTCGTACTTCCCGTGTATCTTTTCTCTCCATTCTGTTTTTTTCTCTCTCTTTTCGCTTCCTGTCCGGATATTATTCCAAATATAATTCGAATATGTTTATATATATCGATATATATATATATATATATATATATATATATATATATGTAAATAGATGGATGGATAGGAAAATAGAACGACATAATTATGTATATATGTGTATATATATATATATATACATATACATATATATATATATATATATATATATATATATATATATATATATACATATACATATATATACATATATATATATATATATATATGTAAAGAGAGAGAGAGGGGGAGGGGAGAGAGGGAGAGAGAATATAACACTTGATGAGAGCAGATGGGCCTCGACTAGACTAGACAAGGGAAATATCCGTAAAAGCAATAACATATGAAACGAAATAACACTTTATCTCATATCATTTACTACCTGTGATGATTGGATTTGTGTACGCGTGAGTTGATGTCTCCTTCTTTTCATTCAAATATGATGATGAGGATGAGCCATTAAAGAATCTTGACCTCATACCAATACATTTCATAATTGTGTGCCTGTGTGTATAAGTGTATGCTTCGCCCGGCATGTTTTCAACCCACTGACACCAACGTCTCAACGTTACCAGGGCATCTTTAATATGATTTCTGTGTCACAATCTTGAAAACGAGTGATCGTACAAAGCATAGATGTTACTGTTCTGATAGATATGATATTCCGGATTATGAATTATTGGGATATTCTTTCTTTCGTAGGGACTATCTGGTTGCCCTCCGGGCTAGACGAACGATGACGAAGGCACACAGCTATATGGTTCATATGAGCCGTCTTTGAAATAGCGCCATCATTTGACGCTGCCGTGACTGTCTCACTGACCTTTAATGTCGAGTCACGCCAATCAGATTTATCGTGAGTTGTATAACAATTATGCAGCTTTCCTTTGGCCTAGTCGTGTCGGGAATATAACAGTTGTTGTTACTGCTTTTGTTGTTGTTGTTTTTTAAATAGATCCAACGGTGACTCCTAACTTTTAAATTTGATTACGCCACGGAAATCATAACTTTCTCTTGTTTCTGGGCCCTTGGATTTCCAGCCCTTTGGCGTTCCATCAGAGTCAAATTTCGAGAAGTGGAAGAGTAGAAAGGGAGGTCGGTTTCACGAGGATATTATCCATTCATCATCCACATTATATCTTGTTACTCGATCTCGATCTTCAATTAACCTATGCAATTCAAAATGATCTCCAATATCCTTTGCATTACTGTACAGAGCTTGCACACAGGAGCAGAGACAGACAGAGAATGAACAGGAAAAAACAGATATAAAAATGAAATGTAATATCTCGTATGTTTATGTAAAGATGATAGTTGCAATTCTTGCAAAGATATTGATACATAGACAAAGATATCTACATTTGATGACATTTGATGAACAAACAGACAGCGTTCTTGCAAAGTTCATTCATTCATTCATTCATTCATTCATTCATTCATTCATTCAACTAAAACGACCTTATGTAAGATTTTTTTCTTCAAACATATTCTCTGATCTCTGAGAATACATCTGTAACGAAAAAGAATAGATATATGATTTAGATCTTCGACACTAACAAAACTCATAAAACTCTGTGTGAATATGACGTGTCTTCATTTATTCTAATCGAAACATATACCAGAGGAAACGTTCAAGTTGGTTTGATTATTCTAAAAGCGTAAACACATGACTTCTTATTTACACTTACCTTCATTATATGCTTGAAATCATGAAAGAAAACGTAAACAAAATTAACCAACATCATGAATGAGATAACATTACATTACAAATATTTCATAATTTCTCCGAAGGAAAAAAGAATTAACAAAAAAACCTGGATAACCTAATTGATTGTCAGGAAACCTAATCCATCAATGATGAAATGTTTGGAGAGACTTTATTACATTTACAGAACAACCATTTTGGTTTGAATTTCTCTAACCTCCTTTTCGTCCCTTTATCTGTCAATTGTATTCTGGTACGTTTTTAACTGAAGTCTCCTTGAAGCTCTTTCGTATTAATCATAATAACATTAAACCAACTGTTTCTACTCTCTTCCAGATCCTAACAGTTATTTTTAGAGACTTTTGAAACTAATCCTAAATGTATTATGAGGTGTAGTACTTGAAGAAGTTTCCGGTCTGAAACAATACTTTTCTTCAAATTAATGAATTCTTTTATAGTTTTACTGCAATTGATTAACAAATTGTGCTTCATCAGCGAAGAATGAAAACAACTCATACGCAAGAGGTTATTAATATGTATAAATACGCAGTACCCACCACTGTGTTGGGTCAGAATCAGCAATGGTTATCGGACGGAAGCTTGGTAGTCTAGTGAGCCTGTCTAGTAATCAGGAAGTCATTGGTTCGAGTCCACCCCAAGTGTGTAAGCTTATTCTTTAGGGTGATTTTTGTTATTTTGAAGGCTTATAGTTATTCCGAAACAAATTCCCAAAACCTAGACGTTTGTTCAATAATCCGAAAATGAACTAATAGTTCGTTAATCCGAGCATTATTGTGACGTTATTCCGCACGTTTGTTGTTCTGAAGGTTCGTTAATCCGAAAATGAAATAAAGTTCTTTATTCCGAAGGTTCGTTAATTCGAAAACGAACAAGAGGAGACCACTGACGAACCTTCAGATTTACGAACCTTCGGGATACCGAAATGTGACTGGTTTTTATCGTAGCTTCTCTTAAAACACTGAAAAATCTGTGCTAACTTACGTCGATGAAAAGCAATTTGTCCATCAGTTGCACATTTTCTCTCAATCTATATATATATAAACACAATGTATTTGTACGTGTGGTATCCGCTATCTTTTTTCCATTATTAAAAATATCAAAGAATTTGATATGTTATTTTATACCATTTTCGCCTTGGCTTTGACAAATGAAATAATGTCCACAAAACAAAATGAAAGAGGTTTCATGAAAGTTGAATCTGAGATAAGACGGCTAGGGTATTTTAAAGTTCACATGTTTCAATGAAACTTATTTTCTTGTACGCTTAATGAGCACTTTCAATGTTATGTAAGAATAAGACGTCTTGCGTCAAAAGATCTAGTCAAAGAATGAACACCTCGCAAAGATTTTGACTTTGTCGGAGTTACCTCGTAATTGTGACTTGTATAGGCCTATACGGGTTGTAGTCACTACATAAAGACTATAAAGCCATGCTTTTTTTTACGATGTTACTGTGCATAAAAAATGAGAATGCTGTGAATTTGAATGACGACGCCACTGCTTGGTCTAAGTTGCACCTAATGCTTGCAACCAATCTGACTGTTTACTCTTTTATGTTCTCATTAAATGAAAGTCACTATGAGATGGAGCTCATCTATGACTACATCACTAAGAAACACAGCAAATTCTCTCGTTAGTACAAAGAGCAATTCGCTTTCTCGTTCTGCAGTTGTTTAAAGTGTAGTGAGTATTTTCGAATGGACAAAATCTTTTTTTTTCCTATTTCAAAGAGGATACCATGATTTAAATGTAACAAGGAGACCCTATCGTATTCAATTAAATAATGTTAGCTCACTGTCACAATATTAACAGTAACAAATTGCGACTGTATAAACAGTAGGAAAAAAAAAACCACCAAAAAAATTCTATGAATTCTCTTTCCGTCAATGCGATTTAGAAACTCTTGAGATTTACGGTGCATCCAAAGCATACAATGTATTTCTTATTCATCTCTTTCAGAATTATCGCGATTACATCTCTGTTTAATTAGATGCAGCTCGGTTTCGCCTGTCCACGCGATACGTGTCATTATCTGGCTGTATAAATGATCCAATGAAGACAATGTTACAGTCCCTTGTGTGTCGTGACTTATACGAGGTATATCAAAATGAGAGATCTTGCAAAAGAGGAAAAAAATATAAAGAGAGCGTGTGATAACACAATCATTTCTATTGTCTTTGCCTCTTGAATTAATCTGTCCTCACTTAGTGTGCAGGATAATATTGTCGATCTGAATTTATGGCCACATTAAGGACAAACTGCCTCGCCTTGTAGAGCCTGCCCTGTTGCCAGAACGTGCGAGACAAAGAGATCATACCGAGGACTCGCATGACACGTGTCCAGGTCCGTCAGGCTGGCGGACAACCGTGCGAGTACCTTGCTGGTCACATACACTTTCACGCCATACTGTAATTTGTTTGTTCTTCGTTTATTTTATTTCCTTTCATTTTGTTTTGTTTCAGATTGTGTGTTTTGTGTGTGTGTGTGTGTGTGTGTGGGGGGGGGGGGTTCTGTCACAAGACAGTACACGAATAACAAACTTGTCTGTTGATTAAGATATAGTATTTAGTCTGGAGATCCCGGGCTGACTGATAACATACTTTCAATCAAGAGATAGATAGGTAGATAGATAGGTAGATAGACAGATAGATAATAGATATGATATAGAGATATCCCCTGAATAAAAAATTAATTTTCAGGACGAAACAAGACTAACGCTTCACAATAAATCAAGAGAAAATAGTCTTAAAGTATATTTTTTTTTTTACTATTGTGAGCAGTGATTTAAGAAATGTTCGAGTTATCACCTTTGATGCATGTGTAGGTCAGTTATATCACAAAACATCCTACCACATACGAATTTCGCAATAAGGCATAAAATATAAGAATAAATCACTATTTTCCCAATAAACCACAACGTTGTTTTACTGTAGACGGTTTGTTCTAGTAATATAGAAACAATTTTATCATATCTATTGTTCACATTTTGTATACTTAACAATAATTAACATTTATTACACTGATTAACATTTTTACATTGCTTGTTTCTATCCCTAACTCACATTTTAGAACTATTTTGAAGCTCTGCAGCTGGGTCTTTGTTTCATCTGCAAATGGTAAATGATGCTTTTAAGAAAATCACAATACCGGCAAGACTTATTCAGTGATGGACCTGGCTACATAACATCCACTACATCAAAAGTTATACGTTGGACAATGTCGGATGATGAAATTGTCTTATCAAACCACAAAGTTATTACCAGAGTAATCATTTATTCATGGGTCTACGGAGTCAAAAACTGTAAACGTCTCATAGAAATAATTTCTCAAACAATGCCAAACATGAAGATTATAGACACATTTTCTAAGGTAGAAAACGTAAAAAAAAAATCACAGATAACTACATCAAATTGGCAAGGCGAATATGTAAAACAAATTCAACTTTTTTTTTCTTGACTTGGGTAAATTAAAATCAGAATTTTTGTGCCAAAATGAACAAACGAACAAACACTAATGCATTATTCACGTCCATTAATCAGTTGACTTTGATTACTGTCTCGAATGCCGTGGCATTACCATAAGCTTTGATATTGCTAGAGTTAAGAGTCTTTAGGATTAATAGAATATAATTAAACATGATTGTCACGTCATCAGGCTTTCATTAAGGTGTTAACCCTTCTGACCGGTCCATACTTCGATGCTTTAGTTTTTCCCCTATGTCAGCATAGTCAACATTTTATTCCATAAGATGTATTTTAAGTTTCCTTATCATTTGGACTTGCTGTGGCTATTTCAATATTCAAATATTTTGATCTCCTTTGTGTTGTAGCTCCTAAAAATATAACTCCGCGTATACCGAGCGCGAACCAGCGAAGTAGATACATTTATCTACATACTCTACACCGAACAAAACAATATTATTGTCCTGCATGTCACATTTCTCCTACAAATTCATCTCGAGGCGATTGGAAGGTTTGAAAGTGTCAGTGAAATTTAAAGGACAGGGGGACAACATAAAAAAAATATCATCCAGCAATTAATCGTGAAAAACAACAACAAAAAATATCATGATCCAGAGGTTGCAAAGACTTATCCACTAATGGGACTCGCCACATAACGCCACGACATTGAAAATTATACAACGGATAATGGCTATTATTTACACTTATTGAGTCTGAGCTATGCATGTAAATAATTGCATATCAAATTAAAGAATATTCTTCTATTCATTAAGTATAAATAGGTGATCTGTCGAAAGGTTGGGCAAATAACTGACGGAAAGTTTTGTTCTGTGCAAAGTAATCAGCAGCTGCTGGCTACTTACGGTCTCGTGAACGCACGGCGCGCGGCTCACGTATTCCATAATGCGAGACGCCAAGCTGAAAATCAGAGAGCAATGCCATGTAAACTTTGCTAAATTAAACACACACACAAAAAAAAAAAAAAAAAAAAAAAAAAACTAAATCAAACCATATAGCAAAGTCTTTATAAAAATCTGGTGTTTCAAAGACAGTGCTATGCGATTCAAATTCATGAAATTCTTCCGTCGAGACGTTTTCATTGCAACTGATTGACAAATTGCCCTACATCGACGTAAAGAAGCACTGAATTGATCAGTGTTTTAGTAGTAGCCATATAGTAGCCATGTATGTACGCCCATGATTTGATCATGGCTGCTACTAAAACACTGATCAGTTCAATGCTTATTTACGTCGATGTAGGGCAATTTGTCAATCAGTTGCAGTGCTATGCGATTTTGGCATTTCCAAAGGTATACACTACATACTATGGTAACGTTTGTCTTAAGCGATGGTAAAGTAAACGAGGGTATCACCTGCCATGTCGGCGCACAAATCTTTAATACAGTTCTTTTCTTATATCGAAAATGACATCGACAAAGATGTCCTATAAACCCTCAGCTTTAAAGTGTGGTATTAAACTTGCATGTGATACGAACTTCTTTTAACTGGGCAAGGGTTGCAGTTATTGTATTACAGCTGATTATCAAATCGAAGACATGATCATTGTGTGCAATCCTATGGAAGTTTTGCGAGGTTATAACATCATCGCCTAATCGTATTTTCTTCAAACATTCTTCTTACGATATTACTATATACTTATAATTGCGAAAACGAGTGAAACTTTAGCATTCCATAACTTTCTTCTTTTTTTTTTTTAATGCTTGACTGTAATGAAATTTCTCCGAATATGCTTTGTATGACTCTATTCAGTGAAATGGATTCCGGTGGCATTGTCCTCCAAGACAGTGCAAAAATATAAATGTATGTGACATAATAAGAGACACCTGCAATGCTCATAGTTGAGGGTAGACACGAGAAGCGGTGTCTCCCTGGGCCACGGGCCCGCCCGGCGCCCAGACGAGGAAAATGTTAGGTCGCCAGGTATGGTATACAGGGGCGCCACCGGTAATCGATGTGTACAGCGGTAAATCAAGTCGCCCCTTGAGCGGCAACTCGACGCTCCATTTGCAGGTGATCGTCTCGGGTCCACGACACCAATGTTCGTTATATACATACACACACACTGCAACACACATGATGACACTTCATGACAGCAAAACGTTTCACAGGAAGAACGGCTGCTATTTTAGTCTAGACGGCACTTCCGTGAGGAGCTTTCTCAAAACTGCGGAAAGAAAATCAGAAATGAAAGACGGGAGAAAAAAGTAAGAAAGACAAAACCGCCTCCGCGCCCATGCACCAAAGCTAGAATCAAGTTTTGGAAGGATTTCCACGTAAATAATGCCTCTTGTTTTCATGGTGTTTTTTTTTTTTTCTTCTTCTTCTTCTTCGTGAGGAGAAGAATATCAGTGCGATCAAATTCAAAGCTTCTTTTTCTAATTTCCCCTCGACAGTTTCGAGAATCGGGTTTTGATTTGCGGCCAGACACGACAGGTAAGTCCGTGGCAATCCGATACAGGGGCCAGAAATTGAGCAAACGTGCCTCGAGATGTGTGGGGGAGGATTTCGGCGGCGTTCGCCCCGGCCTGATGACGGCGTGCACCAGGACCATGACCCCGCGCTAGCGATTGCGGATGTCAGCAATGATAGAATGTCACCAGGATAGATAGTCGTCGGAGCGACTTCTTAATCTGGAAGATGAACGGCCCTGCTATCTCTGGCTTGTTCTCCTATACTTCTTTCTCAATCCTACCTCTGCTTACAACGCGTTCTGTTGTTATTGCATATTTTTAAATATTGCATCCGACTGCAATGGCTTGGATCATAAATATCATCTTCACAAGAAAAAACATGTTCAACAATAAAATTTTCAGGATGGTAATTAATTCGGTTTAGCCCTTTCACATGCGCACGAACTTTAATGGTTATTCAAATACAATACATTTCAAGATGAAAGATATAATGATAAGGTGTCCAGAGAAAGAGAGAGAGAGAGAGAGAGAGAGAGAGAGATAACCTTATCGTAAGCTATGTAATCTATGCATTTAGTTATGTGTGTATTCATATTCTTGTCTGCGCATATATTATGAACGCGTTCACATACTTTCGTAGGCCTATTATATGTGAATGAAGTACGTACTCCTCACAGAGCAGAAGATGATTAGCTGGATATTGTGCAAAACGTTTTATTTGAGTATTAATTTCATTACCTGAGTTTGAGTTCCTTACAATCTATAAACTCCCTTCTAAAAGCGTGCGATCTCATGGATACATATGAGATGTTTTATGTTAAGGCCCGGTCACACTGCCCAAAAGTCGCGTAAACGCATGAATCACGTAAGAAATTCGAGCTTTATGCGATACACGCGCGATTTACGCATTTCATGAGTTTGTCTGACGTGGAACCTTCGTAGTTGTCCGCCGATGTGCGCCGGATCGGCGCTTTACGCGATTCCAGGTTTTGAGCAGCTCAAAACTCGGCTTCGCGTAAACGTTTACGCAGTATTGCGCTGTTTTACGTAATTTTTGCGTAGTTTGCGTAGTTCTTACGCGAACAATGAGAGCAATATGCATGGAATATCAGTGATCGTTCGACTTTTGGGCAGTGTGACCGGGCCTTTAATGGCAAAATGTTATGCTCACCTTTGCATAATATGATGCATTGCTAATTATTCATTTCATATGTGTGTTTGTCTGTGTCTACATTTGTTTTCGAAGGAAAGTGGAACAAAGATTACTGTATAAAGAAAAGAGAAATTCTGAACTGAAAAAACCCACCTTCTTTCATAAGTTTGTAAAACTAATCTTTGATAATGTTCAAACGTATGACTTCGTCCCTGCGGGAGTCAGTCAGTTTTGTTATTATGCATAGAAAAAAAAAATATGTGTCCGGCAATCTCACAAACAAGGAGAAGTTATATTCCCCTTGTGCCTATGGCGCTGATTCAATTTTACGAGACGATTGTTTAGGGGTTCGTTTTGTTCTCACACAATCCTCCTATTCTCTTCTTTTTCTCCTGTGGTAAAGCAGATTGAAACTAAAACGTCTTAATTTTAGCAGGATTAGTTCCTCAACCCTAATCCATTAAGGATATGACTGAATCAACTCACAGTATATTCACGGCCCTCTCTCCACTCACTGCTCAATAACTGCTTAGACACAATCATTATCAACAAACAAATTTATGACTAATCGTCCATAGGAAGGCCTGCGGGGTTCCGCAAAAAAAAAAGGGGGGGGGGAGAAATCAGCGAGCAAGAATATTATTACTTCTATTAACCTATCAGGACTATGCATTTTGATTGTAATACCTTACAAACCGAGATTCCCCTTTTTTTGAGCTTGATGTATGAATATAACCCCCGGCAATGCGTCAAGACGAAAGACTAATATGATATCATGAAAAATTTGAATATGAAAAACAAAACCAGAAAGTGAACGACTACCCAAATGCTCACGTTACCTTTGAACAATGAATTAAAAAAAAAGAAGTTTTATCAAAATCAGTTTGAGTTTGAGTTTATTTGTTTAACAATGATAACAGTAACACTGTTTAACAATGTTAACAATAACAAAGCATCTCATCAGAGAACAGCTTAACGTTTCTATGTATTTTCAGATTTAACTACTAACATTATTATATAAGGCAACATGAGAATAACTATATTCGATAAATATGAATACATAGAATGTGACCTGCATGTATATATCTATTATTAATTGCTTTAAAAATTATATTTAAAAGTCACATTAATTACAATAGTAACAAGAATATCAAGGTTATATTGTTACGAAGAAACCAGATGGCAGCGCAAGTGCTATTCGAGCCTGATCTTCAGTCTTTTGTAATGTAAAAATTGAAATAGTCGTGTTCAGAAGAAAAAAAAATATAAATACGTTCAAAAATCTAGAAACATGTTTGAAAATTACGATATGTAGTATGAATAACTATACTTGGGATCTCCTTATGACAAATGAATCATAAAAGTAGGGATAGATTTAGTCTATTCATATAAGCTATACTACCCTATTAATGTTTCTTTTTTTATATTCATCTGTAGGGTAGCAATCCAATGCTTTAGTCAGTCAAAATTGTATAATTATCTTGACCTGTATTGGTACCCTGATCATCAGCTTATTGCGACCAAAAATATCTAAATATATATGTCATTTATTTTAGAATAATTTTTCTACTATGTATCATAACAATAGTCTTATCATATTAATCAAATTATGTTATATATTCTACAGATTACTTGGATAGGCACACACAAAATCTTCAAAACCAAGATTTTGCCACTAAGATCATCTGTCAGTAATATTGCTAAAGTACAAATATGATTGATAAAAATAAGATTGGAATGCACCTCCCCCTCCCCCCGACCGACGTTAACTTGCATGTTTACCTGCAATGTCTTTTATCAATCAAATCAGTCACTGGAAAACATGCAAGTTATGCTCAGTAGAGAAAAATGCATGCCAATCTCTTTGAACAATTTTTGCACGTTGTTTTTAACGTCTTACCCATCATTTGTCGCATGCTCCTCATTCAAAATAACAGTATAGTTAACGATCCAGCCAATTTCGCGGTAAAACTTCTGAATTCGGTGAAAGAGCTCTGAGGAGCATGCTTGTATCGCCAGGTAAGATAGAGGCAGACGACCTCGAATCGAAACTGAGGTTGACGAGGACAAACCACTGCGACAGAGATCGGATACGAGGGAGGGAGAAGCACCTGAAGTTGACTTACTTTAAGCAAACTGCTTGCTGAAGAGGATCCGGAGGGACCCGAAGAAAGGATAGAGGGAGACACGGGAGGTAAGGAAGGGGTAAAGGCGGGGGGAGGGTTGTTGGGGGTGAAAACTTGTTTGTTTTGCCAAGACTTTGAACCCTGTCGGTGTTCTCCCAAGGTCAAACTAGTAGTGATCACGTGATGAGTAGCGAAATGACATATCACTTTTTTATTCCTTACCTGTCTGTCTGTTTGTTGAACTAACAACCAGCAGACCAACATTTATTTTTAAAACTGGCATTTCAGACGATATAATATATAATTTCACAGATCGCTGGTGCCACGTACAGATTTGTAGAATTTGTTGTGGTCCTTAAGCAGATAAACCCATACTTTGAAAAACCCCGAAACAAATTTCACTAAACAAGGGTTGTAATATAGGAGGCGCACATATTCCAATAATATTGCAACATTATTCCAATACAACACCACTTGCTCAGTCGAGTTCACCAGGTCCTGTGTAGAATTTATGCGCGCTTTAACTCTTTTGTTCTGCTTCTTTGAGCATCCAATTATGAATTCTTATGTGAAGCTGCTATGTCACCATCCTCGTTCGTTGTGATTTGTTATGCATTTTGGAAAAAAAAAATCCTCATTCTTCATCCCAATCACTTTAAGTTCTTCAGATGCAAAAGTCTAACAATTAGTTGGGGTCTCCTTTAATCATGGAGGTTTAATGCTAAACTCTAAAAGAAGGAATGGAATCTCCTAGCCGTTTGTGCAAATTTATGTGTAGGTTTTACAGCATGACAATCGAGTGCTTAGCATTTTACAGGCTGTGACGTTCAATGCCCCCTATGGAGATATGGAGACCAAAGAAGAGGTTCTTGATAGTTTAAGAATTTTCAGCTGTATTTCAGATGAAATGTTTAAATCCTATATAGAATTCGGTGGTAATCTTGAGCGAAACAACTAATTTTTTTTTTCATTTCAGTTCAATTGAGATTTATTTCCATTCGTTCACAAATAACTGTAACATTGCACAATTATCATTTTATCATTTTCTAAAAAATACATAAAAGTATCATGAAGTATAATAAACTATAAATACACATTCATTAAATAACCAAAATATCAATGTACACTTAGAAGATTGACAAAAAATAGATAGAAGATTGACAAAAATAGATATTAGAATGGAAAAAGTGGCCCACTGAAAAGCAGAGCTTGTAAGACGTGAATAACTTGGAACGTAAAAAGTAGTAAATATCATCCAAACTTAATTCATGTATAGTTAAAGGGGATGGCTAGTAACTGATCAGTGGGAATCAGTGGGAATGCTGGGGGATGATTGTTCCAATCCTTGTGGGATTCATTTAAGAGTGCATTATATATCTATTGTTGTGTGAACATTATTTGCTTCAGAATGGTCAGAATGGTCTCATATTCAAGTAATGTGCAGTTTAATATTTCCAGGTTAGCATGCCTGTACAGTGACGGGGCATAAAACTGCGCATTACTTGAATATGAGACCATTCTGAAGCAAATAATATTCACACAACAATAGATATATAATGTACTCTTAAATGAATCACATAAGAATTGGAACAATCATCCCCCAGCATTCCCACTGATTCCCACTGATCAGTTACTAGCCATCCCCTTAAAAAAAAAAATCATTATAAACAATGGCTATTTTCGAATAAAAAAAAATACAAATTACAGTCTACAAATTAAGACACTTGCAACTACAGTGTTACAAGCTATCAGACACATTGATTGAGTTTTTCTTCAAATCTCCTTGGTATTAATACCCCCGGGCTGAAAGAGGAGTACATGTATTAGTATAACATAAAAAAAAAAGTTTGTGCATTTGTGCATAATGTTGTTCGCCAGGTTTAGCACTTGAATGTTAAATCTTTCAAATTAAGTGATTGGCGAATGGGTGTTCTGCGTTTTTAGTAGCATTTTACAATTAAAGAAGTACATTTTTTTACTAATTTCTTCGCGTGTATTTTATCCTTTGCACACTCTACAATACCATTCCTACCGTTTATATTAAAGGGGACAGCGAATTGCTGCTGGCTAGGTGCAGCCTTTTGTCAAAGCAATTCATTGACACCTGCAGTAGAGAGCTTAACTTCTCGGCGGCACGGAGCATGAGTACAAAGGAGAGATTCTTGTTTCTAAACCTTCTTTGATACCTTCCTGCTTTCACATAAACCATCACAAAACATAGTCTCGTATGACGTATGAAGCATTTTCCACAGTGTTTGAATGGATGCAGTAGTGTACTGTTAACGTCCTGGTAATGATTATTCTTTATTGTAATACCATTTGATCATTTCAGGAACCAATACATCTACGATATAATCTACCTCCTATTAAAATACCAGAGAAGTATAATTACTTATGTATTTCAGAACACACACACACACACACACACACACACACACACATAGACACACACATAGACACACACACACAAACAAACAAACAAACAAACAAACAAACAAACAAACACAGATATAGAAAACTATCTACAAAATAAAGTGACAGAGAAAACATTGATAAGGAAAAGATGCCGGCGAGACACATGTTAATAAAAATTCAAATATAGAAGAGCCCTGTCATAACATCACACCTTACTGTCAGTAATACACAATATTTCTTTTTTTTTTTACTTGACACTTTTTTTTTTCATTTTCAGTTCCCCCTTATTATCTTTTCTTTCTACCGTCATGGATCTTCGCAATGTAACTTCATAAATCGAATGATCTCCATTAATTAGTTAATAATTATTGATAAAGTTAAATGAATGAATACACTGTATCTAATTTTCACCACCAAACAACCATTAACGCCACTAATGACAGCTGCAATTAATCACTATGATACGAAAAACATCATGAAAACACCGTAATAAGTCCACACTTATGAATTTTGTGACCTGCAATTTTACGAGCTAGCTTTTATGTAGGCCCCATCATATTTCTGTTATTTCCTTGGGACACTTTATATCATGATATGACCATTAACATTCCTGCAATCAAAACAGATGGTTGTATACATTTTGTATTCTGACTTATGTAATTTTTGTAATTTCTTTTAAAAAAGTGGAAGTGTGAAAATAGATTGAACTGAACTTAATTGAACTGAACTGAATAAAAATTCTCATCAGAAAGATGATTATTGGAATTAATTTCATACTCGCATAACATGAAAATTTGTCTCCTCTCTTTTTTTTATCACACTTTTTCACACCTGTGATGATCACTGCTTCGTTGGCATAGGTCTGCCTATACCTGCGCATGTGTGCATGCACGTACATCCTCCACTGAGTCACCCCACCGTTCTATCCTATCACCTGCGACAACCATGCCATCAAATTCCCCACTCATTTATCCCTCTATGACGTTTATCACCCCCTGCGAAGTCAAGCGGCTAGCACTTCCGTGTCATCTCTCGAATGCGTTCCACCATTCGCAGAGCAGACGACACTGACAGGTCCTGAAGGAGTATGGATCCAGTGACAGACAATATCGATATGATTGTCGTCCGTGATTCTTGTCAATTAACCGCGAACAAATTGTCCAATCTTGTCAAGAGCCCGCAGCGCTAATCGAATTAGGTCTCGAGCAGGATATCGCATTCATGAACAACAGATGGCGCTAAACACTACACGACTGGAAGGGGAAAAAAAAACTCACTGTCACTCGGATCGGCCAGAGGTCGAGCTGGAGTAGTTAATCCCGCGGAAAAGGGGTGGCCAAGGGTATTACGGTATACCGGTGAGAGGGAGAACTATTTAAAGGGCCACAGACGCAGCTTTTTCCTACTACTCTCACTGGAACAAACTCATTTTTGCAGAGGTAATCTGTTCCGACAGATGTAGGTTTCCCCTCTCTGATTTTTTAAACAAACTATTGTCTGAGGGGCGTGTGATGTTTTGATTTCAGCCTGGGAAATACACATATCAATGGCGCTGTGCTGTGTTACGTGCTGTAATTGCAATAGATGTCAATACGAGATTACAATCGCGAAAACCTATGCTCAGATCCCTCGATTTTCGAGAGATAGAGAAGCTCATCAACCGCAGGGCATAGGCCTACTTGGGCATTTTTTTTTTTCTTGAACACCCTTATTTCTTTGTTTTTTCTACAGTTCGACCTCGATTATCCGGCCATGTCGGGACCGGCGCTCATCCGGATAAGCGAATTGGCCAGTATGGCAGACACAATGTTAATGTATATAGCTGCCGTCCAAGCTGCCGTCCCAGTGCACTGGCAGCTGGGCAGGTAGCGTACCCCACAACGGTGGTCAAAATGGTGGTGTTATCTATGATAGTCTGCGCAAAATTGTAGTCCCTTCTTCACAAAAATAAGATATATCTTTTGGTGAAAATCATACATGTTTTACCTCATTAGATATTGAGAAACCTATCATGCACATCTTATGAAATTAGTGAAATAGATCCATGAAAGTCACTGCTTTTTCTCAATTTTTGGATGAAAAAAAAAAAAAGTCCTTCACTGCGTGAACGCGTCCGGATAAAAGACGGTGGGATAATCGAGGTCGGTACTTTGTTTTCTCGAGTCTTGAGTTTCTCGAGTTGACCATCATTGATGGAATCTAACATTTAATGGGATTTA
>CM067067.1:22032902-22152902 GCA_033980235.1 Diadema setosum
CCCCTCCAGTTTTCTCCTCCCATTTGTCTCCATTTCATCCTTGTTTTTGCTTCTCTGTGTTTTCGTATAACGTCATAACTTTTACCTACCAAATTAATAAGTTATGAGGAATTTACTATCATCTGCATTGTCCTTCGGTTAAAACGTTCTAATTATTTAATCGATCTAGGACGAGGTTCGCCTGTTTTATTTTGGTCAGAAAGTTATTTTGGCTATAGAAATTTGTTTATCGAAGAGAGTGGCGCTATGCAACCAAGCGGAACCTTTGTTTTTAACGAAAGATGTTACATGCACCCTAGAAATCGTGATTTATTTCATTGCAATCAGGAGAAAACAATTACTGTACACAAAGACTTGGGATATAAACCAAAAAGAAAAAAAATCCACGTAGTGTAAGATATATGGTGTCGTTAACAGTCAATTCATTAGAGGTCGTTAGGACATAAAGAAGGAAAGCCAATGAAGTTTGAGTTTCGACTTCTGTTAGTAGTGATATGTCAACACTGTTTTGAAGGCATTTTTTAAAACCATTTTAAACCATTGAGGGCGTTACAGCTATCATATTGAACCAAAATTATGTAGGTACAGATTTAAATGATAAATGCTACAGATCACATTGCTGTAGCTTGCCTCCACCCACCCTCCCCCACCCCACCCCCCACCCCCGCACAGCCAACCCAGTTGACAAATTGATTGTTTTCTGATAATTTTCCGATTACACTTGATGGTGTCGAATCTGTCATAATCATCTCTGTCTTTATCATTTGACTTCAACCATGCAGACGAAATAGATATGTTGTCGAAATATTTGGATATATTGCGGCACAGATTTACACATTTCATGAATAGTTGATAGTGTTAGAATTTCGTATAGCATGACATGTAATCTGTATGGTATGCCAGGATTATCTTTGTATGAATCGAAAAATCCCAAAACATGAAAACTACTGTCATAAAGGAATATGGGAATGTGTGGAAACTTTTTTTTAAATTCTTCTATGACAAATAGTTGTCAATCAATGTTGGCTGTTGACCATATATGAACTACTTATCTCTCGCCTTGGTATTTGCCACGTTTATACTCGTCATTTCAAACTTTATCATAATCTAAATAGACCCTTCCAAATGTTTTGTAACTATAAGTTGTTGCCCAAAAAAATAATTAATAAATAAAACACAACCAAACCCGAGAGTGAGCATAAATCTAGTCAATGCAAATAAAAGAAGTTATTTGTGATTGCTTTTGCTGCCAATCGAAGATTATCATTTGTGATAATGCTTTTATTTTTTTTCAGTGCTATGTGTTTTATATGTCCACTTGTACAAATAAATAATGTAATAGATCAACAATTTGAATATAATACGACAAAATCAGCGACAACAAAGCTTATGCATAACACAATCTTATATAAACATTACAGGGTCATAAAAGAAAATAATTATGTATATACTTCGAGGTAGAAACGAAGGACAACTTCATCAATAAGCAATGTGCTTGACAGGCTTGGAATAACATTTTATATAACATAAGAAAATTCAAAACAAAAAATTCTAATTGTTACTGAAAGAACAATCTGCATATTAAGTAAATGATGATAGTATCGATGTAAAAGTGCTGCTAATCATTAGATGACATGAAATGATCTGAAATAATCACTTTTTCCACAAGTTACAATCGCAACATACATCTACAGGTCAAACAATAGCAACAAAAATTGAAAATCCCATATGTACAGAATAAACTTTGCATAATCAAAGTTACTGAATGTACTTAAATCACTGGAATGCATGTCAAGTTCATATTTGAAAGTAAGATAATGAGTGGGGGAATCTACTGAAAAACATTAATTATGCTTGAGTTAGGTCTCCAGAAAAGAAGTCCACACACACATGCACACACACACACATACACACATCCACACACACTCTCACACACACACACACACACACACACACACACACTACGCGCTTTAAATACAGCTGGAAAAGCGTTCGTGCACACACCGGTACAAAAACAGAGATAAATGAAAGAGAGAGAATAATTTATATAGCACAGACAAGGCCTTTATAAACACAGCATGAAAACTACTAAATAATGTGGGTACCTGCAGCTGCGAGGTTTAAAAGAACATGAAAAACAAAGAATTGGAGAAGAGGCCCAATAGATCTGTTAAAAAACTATGCCGAGCAGTATAAATCAATGTTACTAATTTTGAATCATTTATGTTTTCATGCTGTCGCCAGAGTACTATGAATGTACTTATTGATGAAGTTTACGTTAAGACGTCTAAAATTCGAAAGTTTGTTGTAAATTCAGTATCAAAGAATTCCAAATTTTCGGGCCATTTTAGATGAAAAGTATTTTGCACTATTAGTAGTCTAGTTTTTGGTATTATAATAGACATGCCACTTTGTCTAGTTGAGCATTTCTGCATTTCTCTATTTTTTCATGAATAAAGACTCTAAAACTTCAGGCAGTCCACGGATATTCATTGTGTGCTCCAAAGTTCTTAACTTCCTTAAATACAAGTCTTCAATTTTAAGAATAATACTTACTTTATAAAAAAAAAAGAAGAATCAAGGATCACTGTGCGTACGTAAAGAAAAACCCTCTGCATCATAAAATCTTCTTCTGAGTTACATATCATACTTTATATCTGTGTCTTTGTATATTATAAATGTTTATATTTTATCTTTTTATTTTATCTTTGCATGTGTTCTCTAACTTGAATCATTTTATCTAATTAATTATTCTCGTTAATTAGGGCTACAGCCTCAAGTTCGTGTTCAAGTTCACATATGTTTTAAAATGAATGTTTGTAAACAACTCCTAATTATTTCTTTTTTATCTTTCTTATTCCTTCTTATTCCTGGAAATAAATGTATTCAAATAAACAATGTGAGTGTTCAAATATAAGAGAGCATCTATAAAAAATAAAATGCAATACACTTGGTAATGAAATTATCGACGACAGAATTAGGAAGAAATATATGACTAATAACAATTTTTATTGATAATTATCTTCTTATTGATAATTTTATTGATAATTATCTAAGTTGGTTCCTTCATATTTCTTTAGCATTCATTCTCAGATTCCAACTTTCATAGATCGACCACTATGTTTTATATGTTTGCAATATTCTGTGTATGTCTCCTAGCTGGATATCATGTAGGCCCTATCGTTTTGTAATATTATGCCTCCTATAGCTGGATATCATGTATTATTTGATTTTGTTATATTTGATGCATTTTTTCATTGAGAAATATGAAAATAAAATTAGAATTGAAATTGAAATTTATGAATTTTTGAATCATGATGAATGTTATTTGTATGTTTTCACAATTTCTTTGAAAGAATGTTTAACAAAATAATAATTTGCAAGAGGTTGTGATGAAGCAATATAGTTATACGCAAAGCGACATATCAATTACTTTTTATTTGAGGAGCAATTCGACTAAATGTAAGAAGAAAACGACCGTTTGAAATCAGGGGGATCACTAGTACCATCTACGGGTACGGCAAAAACAAATAAACAACACATAAAAGAAGTAAAAAAAGACACCTCAAAGATAGGACCCTGCATGTATTTGCTCATTCATTTCTGTGATATTCAATAAGTTTACCTTCCTTTTGTCTTGGACAACACGACGTCCTTTATCTTTGAATGTGAAAGTGAGTGTGAGAGTGAGTGTGAGTGTGAGTGTGAATGTGAGTGTGAATGTGAGTGTGAGTGTGACTGTGAGTGTGAGTGTGAATACATGTATGAGTGTGAGTGTGAGTGTAAATGTGAATGTGAGTGTGACTATGAGTGTGAGTGTGAATGTGAATGTGAGTGTGAGTGTGAGTGTGAGTGTGAATGTGAGTGTAAGTGTATGATAGAAGAAAGATGAAGAGGAGCAGATAGAAAAGAATGAGAAATAGAGGCGGAGAGGGAGTGGGGAGAGAAAGAGGGGGAGAGAGATTGTTTGTATTTATGTGCGTCTGTCTTTGCTTTGTTTGTGTGCGTATTTGTGTGTGTGTATGTTAGAGAAAGTCAGAGAGAGAGAGAGAGAGAGAGACAGACAGACAGACAAAGAGAAGATTTAGTGCTTTTGCCACAAGAGGGAGTGTTCGGGATATTCCATCCGAGTAAGGAGCTCTGGTCACTCGCAACGCCGAAACCTGAGTTCATGAACTTTGGAGATGAAAGATTATTTTCGAATAGAGATATTGTCTGAGATGAGGAGAAAAAAACACAGCAGAGTATAACAACAAAGAAAACAACAAAATAGTTATACAACTAGTACGATCGATGGAATATTGACTTGCCAAGTCTATCCAGATAGCACACAGATGAGGCATGTCCTCATGACGTTTTAAAGGCATAATTTACCATTTCCAGATGAAACAAACACCCAGTATTAGTGCTTCATAATAGTTCTAAAATCTGAGTTAGGGATAGAAACAACCAATCTAAAAATATGAATCAGTATAATCAATGTTAAGTATTGTTACATATACAAAATATGAACAATAGTTATAATAAAAATGCTTCAAGACTAAACCGTCTACAGTAATATGGTTGAATGAGAAAAATAGTGATATCTCCTTATATTTAGGTTCTATTGCAAAAATTGTATATGGTAGGATGTTTTGTGATACAACTGACCTACACATATAAATCAAAAGTGATATCTTTAACATTTTTTAAATCACTGCTCCCAAAGGTAAACAGGACCTTTAAAACGAAACCTTTAAAACGAAAGCTTGCTTCCTTTTTCTTTTTCTTTCTTTCCTTCTCCACACGTATCAACGGTCTGGAAAATATAAAATAGAAATATCATAAAAGCAATGTTTCGAGCGATAATGAAATCTAATCAGCTAAAAAAAAGTAATTGATTGTTTGATCGTTACGATTCCAGAGTAATTTGATCCAAATGATGTGATTATTTAATCCTCGTTTATTACATTTCAAAAGAGGACATTTTTGTGAAAATTGAGGGCAGGTCACTGGGAAACATGCGAGGCCAAATGGAAGGTAAGGCGCCTCATCTCATTTACATATCATGTGGTAAATTATATCAATGGTGCTGTTTTTCCCCCAAGAAGCATGTTCGAAATTTCATAACTTTCTTACTTTGGGTTCAACTTGAACGCCGAGGAGTATTTGCCTCCTACACTTTTGATTCAACCTAAAGATTAATATTGTTCTTGAAGAGGCCCATCACCGTCACTGGCTTATACCCTTTGAAGAGGAAATCCAGCACGAAAATAAATGAACCTCAAAAGAAAGAGAAAAATATTCCCTACAAAAGGATAAAAAATGACAAAAATTGAAAAAAAAAAACCACTTTGAAATTTCAATTTTTTTCGGAAAACATTTCTTGACCAGTCCTTATGTTATATATGAAATTCGGAAAAATAGTTATTCGTAGCTAATACAAGTAAAAGCATGTTCTCATACCAGGATGTATCAGACTTAACATTTGTTCTTTTTTATTTTGGGTAGTTTTAAGACATGCTTCATATTCACACATCTGAAGTATGAGTTCTTTTTTTTTTATCATTGCCGTATATGAAATGAATAAGAAATTGTGAGAGCATGACATCATCAACTTGCTTGAATGTTGTGAAATTTCAAAATGTCATATCTTCCTAATTTCTTATCCTTTTTTTGTGTCATTTTTGTATCGTTTTGTAGGGAATATTTTCCTCTTTCTTTTATAAAAGTTTACCTATTTTGAGGTGGATTTCCTCTTCAAGGGGGAGGTTGGCAACTATCATTGCAGGACTGCGTATACTCTTGTATATACGTATGTTAGCGAGGTATAACGTAATCGTTGTAGTTGGTGTTAATGAGCACGTGGAAATATTTACTTGACCCTCACTGCCACAGCGGGGAGAAGCTCCATAAGGGACTCAGAGAGCTCGACACCCTTCTGCTCGAGAACTTTGAGGGAGAGACGCATTTTACCCGAACTTCTCTTCCCTTCCACAGCAAGGTCAAGGCAACTGAAACTTGCCTCTCAGGATGGACGGTAACCCCCCCCCCCCCATCACCACCACCACTACCACCACACCACCACCAAAAGAAAAAAAAAAGGTTAAAAGTATCGCATACTACCTTGCGCATATATTTTGACTACCCTCTGCATCGAAACAGAAAGAAAAACAAAAGAAATCTCCCAAAATACTAGTCCATAATTCTTCTAACATAATTTACATAAATGCATTTTTGGTAAGTACAAATCCGACTGAACGATTCAAGAATTATCCTGCCGTCGACGGCACAACTACACAATGCAGTACGAGGGTATTTGCCCCTTATCACCTGCCCTATATCGGAGAAGGTCTCCTTCCACCTGGCTACAACACGCTTACAAAAGATGAGTCGAAAGTTGTTTAGGAAACCATGCGTGACGCATTGTGACGCATCGCTGAGCGTCGTGAGACACTCTCAGTGTTCATCCGTTTTGAGAATCTCTCTCTCCCTAACGTTCTATTTGTTTTTCTTTTCCAAGAAAATAAGCCACAATAATCATTCCCTCAATAAGGGACATGCACTGCTTCTGGTGAGTTTCTCGAAACTTTGGCACACTACGTTTAAGACAAACATGTGGATCAATTTAATAATCTTGCCCATTTCTTTTTCGGGGGGGGGGGGGTGTTTAGGAGACAAGATTAAATTCTCATCTAGGCACTTCATCCAGAACATCATGACTTTTGATGGTATACATGCTATGTTCCACACTAAACATGAGAGAGCAAAAAGTTATATTTCGTGTATGGGAAAAAGACGATTGTAATTTTCTACCACTTAAGATTATTTCTGAAATCTATATCTTGTTAAACAGACGTTTGCTCCCTGGAGAATCTCACAATCAAAGTTCCGTTCGTCAAACTCAATAAACCTTTTTTTTGTTTTGTTTTTTTTTGCTGAAATTGTGAACGAACACCCCTCAACATAAAACAGAATATAAATATAAGGTAGCTTAAAAATGATACGACCTGTTTACAGTGCAATAGCTTGCAGTTGTCAACCCATCAAGACCTTGGGTAACTTTACTTCAGAAATCATCTTATTCAAATTCATGATTTTCTTCCGTCGAGATGTTTTCATTGCAACTGATTGACAAATTGCCCTACATCGACGTAAATAAGCACTGAATTGATCAGTATTTTAGTAGTAGCCATGATAAAAAATCATGGGCGTACATACTCGAGCAGGATTTGAACCTACGACCTCCTGATCACCGGACAGGCGTCATCTCCACTAGACCACCGAGCTTTCGCCCGAAAGCAAGTGTTGGTGCTAATCCTTATAGCATGCAGCGGGTACTGCTTTGTTATTCAAATTCATGATTTTCTTCCGTCGAGATGTTTTCATTGCAACTGATTGACAAATTGCCCTACATCGACGTAAATAATCATTTGCAATCAATCAGTTGCAAAGAAATCATCTTGTCCTGATTAAAGGAATGGTATAGTATTGGTGAAGATGAGGATAGGGCTTTTAACTTTTTGAGAGAAACCAAGAAATCACTTGTGATATAGTGCAGAGCATACCATTCTAGGAGGAATTCAAAGTTTATTTGATGAAAATCGGTTTTGGGATGGCTGAGATATTCAAAACAAGGTAAAATAAAGCGATCGTTTATTGATATAGGTTTTCCCGGCCAATTTCGCTCTTTTGTCAGTCCAATTCCTTATTGCTGCATTCAATTTATCAAAATTTAGCGTAGGTGACATGTTCGGTATTTCAATTTTATGATCTCTTCATTCAAATTCATTTTGGAGCATACAAATAGTCATTCTAATTAACACTTTTTCCATTTAAATTCGTAAAAAAGCACTATTTCGTTATTCTTTCATTCAGTTTAGAATGATACGGTCACGTGATCACGTATATGGTGCGCTCGTTCATTCGAATTCAATTTTGGGCATCCAATTTAACATCTTTTGCAGTCAATTTAGCACACATGTTTATGCTTTGGTTCTTTTTTATTTTATACGACATATGTTGTTTTGCATCATTACACTTCATGTTTTCGTATTTATTTTGGAGATTTTGGCAACACCTTTTTTTTTTTTTTATGTGCTTATTGAGTCTCCCAGTCCGAATATAGTCGTGCATGTGGCCACGCACAACTTATCTGGCCATTGAGCGCTTTATTCCGAGTGTGTCGGACAGTTCTAGGAAGTCAAGGTTATGATCATCAAAATAATGTTCCTATAGTTCTTTCTCTGTCTTCTTGAAATATACGTCTGTATCTAACTTGTGCTGTCATGACTGTAAGAAGATGACGTTAATCTGTATAGTATTGGTACATGTAGGCCTGTATGTATGAAAGAAAAGGGGAGTCACAGAACAACAAACTCGAGCTATATCGGGTAAAAAAAAAAATACTTTTACTGCTTAACATTGTGTGGATGAAACAAAAAGTCACATAGAAATGCACACATTTAAATGTTCTCACCTATTAAAAAAAACAAATAACATGACGTTAATTTGAATGAAAATGTTCGGAATTTAACTGCCCATTCGCCATGTTCGCGAAAATGAATGTACCCTGTACCCTGTGGTGGCGAATTTGAATGAACGTAGTGTACCAGCCAATTTGAATGCCCTTTTTACGAATTTGAAAGCCACATGTGCAAATTTCATTGATCGAAATGCTAAATTGAACGCACAAGTTGCAATTTTGAATGACAGACTTTGTGATAACGAGGGTTTTTGCTAAATTGAATGAACATTCTATCAAATGGACTGACAAAAGTGCGAAATTGGCCGGGAAAACCTATATTGTAAAAGGTGTGTCAAAACTTTTGTTAGGATCGCTCTGTTTTCTTTTTCTTTTTTTTTTTATATCTCAGCCATCACAAACCCAGTTTTCATCAAATAAACATTGAATTCCTCTTGGAATATTTCATAAGAGATTTCTCGTTATCTCATCCAAAAATGTTAGAGACCTGAAGTTAGGCCTCAACCAGAACTATACAATCCCATTAAAGGTGAATTCAGTTTCAGAAAAAGTAAAAGTGGTCGGGAAAAAAAAAGTAAAACAAAGTAAAAAGTATTGCAAGCACAATAGTGAATATTTGGTCAAAACCAGATTAAAAGTAAGGAAGCTATAGAATCTTAAAGATTTGCTAATTTTAGCAAAATAGTTATTGAGAAGTCACTATTAATATATAGACAAAAGACTGTGATGATGTAACCTAACAATTTTTACATTAATCAAGTAAAAAAAAAATGGCAGAATTTATTTGTTTTTTTCTGATATGAAAGTGTAAAAAAGTAATGCCATTCCTGGTTGAATAACTTGAAGATAATGTTCAGTCAGATATACAGGATTTGAGACTGTATGGGGTGTGATTGCGTTTGAACAAAAAGAAAAAAATGGATATTTCAAAATTTTATGTACAAACTGTATACGGCAAATTGTGAGGGGAAGACATCATCAATTCAATATTTGCATCTATTCATATTACTGTTTACACTTTTAAGAAATGTATCATGAAAATTAGCCAAACTTAAGAATTTCATAGCTTCCTTAATGTTCAACCGATTTTGAAAAAAAAAATTGTCGTGCTAATACAATTTTTTCTTTTAAGACTAATTTTCAACTGGTCCGGAATCCCCTGTTAAACTTCCAGCTGTGAATTGTATCGTGTATCCTCAGTTAGACAAAGGTATACGGAACTGGTTCAATTCATTGAATTATCTTAAGGTAAGGTAGATGTAAATATTCACCAATTTTTCACATAAACATTCATTTCAACCTTCTATAATTCGTCAGCAAACTAGGGATCAGTTTAGAGGCTTTTGAGACTTCTGATGATATTTTGCAACCTCAAATATGACTTTAAATATTACCAAAATGTGGTTTAAATTAGATAGTGGATTTTATTCTACCCTGAAATAATGAATGACAAAACAAAATATAGAAACACCATTAAACCACACAAAGGAGGAAGCTTGAACGTGATGGGTTATTAGCAGGGAAACGATTGAAAAACATGTGTTTGTCGACTTGATGCAACAATTAGCAATCAATACTTCCGTCTTAAAATCTCTCGCTGTTTACTGTGTCATATATGCTTTTATCACGAATCTCATTTTATTTTATATATAGATGATACCTCGCTTCTTACCTCTCGTAATAATATTAAATATATATATATATATATATATATATATATATATATATTTGAATCTGTAGATGGAAATTTTCCTGAGGCATATAATTTTTTAGGTGAAATAAACTCTCTTTGAATATAAGTAAAACAAAAAGTTTATTTTTAGAAAGGGAAGGTGTGCAATATGGTATTACCGTGAAAATTGATAAGATACATCTGAAATTTCATAAATCTGTTAATTTCAAGGCGTTGCTTTGAATAGCAAATTGAGTTGCGATGATTGTACTGATTCTGCTTGTAAAAGAATCTCTCGTTTGATTGAAATCCTGAATTTTGTTTGCTCTCTATAAAGCTCATATTTTATCTTTGATTTTACCTTATACTGTAATTCCATGTGGGGACAAACCTATTCTTGCCAAATTAATTCAAAAACTCTTCTCACTGCAGAAGAAAGCAATTCAAAATTTAGTATTCACAAAATCAGTTCGTGGAGCACCAACATCTTAACCGTTCAAATCATGACGCGCCCTAAAATTACACGACTTGTAAATATGCGATCCTTTTTTGTTCATGAAACAATATTCATGCTAAAACTTTGACACTTTTGACACATCTATTAAACATATTCTGTAAATTCTGATGTGCATAACCTTTATATGAGACCGTCACAGTATTTCTATCAATGAGCCTGTTCAACTGATAAGTAAATAAATATTCACTACGTCACACTGGTCTTGCTTTTTGGAATATTTTAGTTTCACAAGTAAATATAATGCCCACCTTAATAATATTTCCAAAAGGCAATATAGAAGGATGTTAATTAGTAAGCACTGATAAGTGATTCTTCTCTGTTATATAAATACATAGGCTTTTCACTCTAATTTTTGTTCTTGTTGTTTTCCTATTCATCAGAAATAATCTGGTACTAATCAGTTTCATGAGTTGTTAATAATGACTTTTTGTTGGGGGGGGGGGGGTGGGAGGAGTATGTGATACATAACAAGCCTTTGTGGGATTTCTACGCACACATCACTTTCCTATCATTTACGCACACAGAACTTTGATATTGACCTTATGGTTTTCATGTACCTGTTTTTATGTACCGGTTTTTTATCTCACCTTTTTTTTTTCAATGTTTTCACTGTTTTATATCTACACTTACAATAGCTCATAAATAAATGTATTTCATTAGATATTATCATAAAGTGAAAATAAAGCCTGAATTGAATTGAATGTGCTTGTTATATAATTGTATGCTAATTTATTTGTATTTTTCTACAAATTGCACCCCATGAATGCTTTCCTTTGCTTTCCTTTGCTTTCCTTTCCTTTCCTTTTCCTTCCCTTTCATTTCATTTACTTAGTATTCCATTTCCAACAAAGTCTGAGCACGGCATGATATTTGCTAATACCTGGTTATACAAAATTAAATCTCTGTATGAATATTGTGTATAATGAATCTTACCATCATTATGATCATTATTATAATCATCATCATCATCATTGTTATCAGCAAATCCATATAGGAAGAAATATTCGTTACTATCTTCTTGTACTTACAAAAAATGTACCCGTGTCTCTCACTCGTTGATTGTTACCTCCTCAAATTTCCAATTACCACTTTCGTGTATTGTCTTGTGGTTTTAAATAATTCACGCCTGTTCTAATAGTTAATATTCAAACTCGCTGTGCCCAGTACCATATAAAGTTCATTCCTATACTTCGGCATTTTATCTTTATATTATCATATTAAGTTATACATGCAGCATAAACGAATCAGCTTTTGCTGGTACTCGCAGTTTAGGCCTATCGTTTAAACAGACTATTCCCTGTAGATGTCTTTCCTCCTTTCTCTCTCTACCGATTTTAAGTCAAACGCATATGGTTTGATGTTGAGAGACAGGGCTTGTATTTCAGTAGCCTACATGTTCGCTTGACCAAATGCATGTTGTAAAGGAAATTTAAAAAAATCCACCGTGTTAATAAAAGGTTTACGATGCAGGGCCCCAGAGAAAACGGACTGGAAAATGAAATGAGTGGGTATATAGATAATATCAACAAATTTATAAAAAGAAAATTAACAGGAAGTTAAACAAGAAGAGAGAAATTGAGAGAATAGTATATGAGATAATTTATAGATCCAGATATTATATACATCATTTCTACCTACCCAAACCAATGTCATTGATATTATTCAGAAACTTGAGGCTTGTATCCGTGATGTCAAAAAGTGGATGAGCTCTCATTTATTGAAGTTAAATCGAAAAAAGTCAGAATTGTGATTTATTGGCTCTAGAGTTCTCCTTGACAAGGTCAGTATTCCTTCTCTTACCATGCTTATACGGTTGACAACGATGTGGTTATTATTTCATCTAAATCGTGTAGAAATCTTGGAGTATTATTTGAATCTACAATGTCCACATCTGCTCAGATCTATGCTGTTTGTAAATTCGTGAGGTATCAGTTACGCAATTTAGGCATTATTCGCAAGTAACATTTAAATCGTTCAGCCACAGAAAAAATAGTCCATGCCCCTATATCATCCCGACTTGACTTTGGTAATTCACTTCTGGTTCAGCTACCACAATCTCAACTTTCACGGTTACAAAAAGTGCAAAATTCGGCAGCCCGTATTGTTACCCTTACGAGAAGAAATACTCATATTACCCCTGTTTTATCCTCATAGCATTGGCTACCCGTTGAATCTCGCATTGTATTTAAATTAGTAATGCTTGTTTTTCATTGCATACACGGATCTGCCCCAGAGTACAATGTTCATTATTTTGCTGACATTTTATAATCCTCCCAGATGTTTAAGATCATCCGACTGTAGATTGCTTGTTGTTCCAAAAATGAAGAAATCGTGGGTGGATCGGTCATTTGCACATGCTGGACCTTACCTGTGGAATCAGTTGCCTCAAGCTATCCGTTAAATTTCGAATGTTGACTCCTTTAAAGTTGCTCTCAAGACTCGTTTGTTCGTAACCGCTTTTCGGTAGAATTGTACATTACAGGGTTTTTTTCCCACCATTATTATTTCATTAATTTTTATGTATATGTGTGTGTGTAATGATTTTTATATTTCATAAATCACTTTTCCTACTGTGTCTTAGGCACATTAGTCATGTGGAATTGGCGCATTATAAGTACCCTTTATTATTATTATCATTATTATTACTAGGTTTACATATAGGCCTAGTGCATATAATACATATATATAATATATATATATATATATATATATATATATATATATATAGTGTGTGTGTGTGTGTGTGTATGTGTGTGTGCAAAGAAGGACATGTACAGAGATAGAATTTAAAATATCCTGACTATGCGTTTTTGTTGTTTCATCCTTTCTCTCCGTGTGTAACATCAACCCCCCCCCCCCCCCCAAGCTGAGTTGACCGACCATTTTCAAAGATATCCCATTGTTGTGAAGGCAGGTTTTCAGCGATCCCGTGTCTGTAAAGGGTTGAAGTGGGAAGTGATTGGAGAAGCAGACGTTAAGCGCCAAAGGACCTTAAGGCAGAAGTTGCAGCTACAGAGAATGTAGAAGGCTTTAAGCGCGGGAACGTCCGCACCTCGACGTCTTGCGTACGCATCTTTGCGTAGCGTTGCCCGCACTCCAACCCCGCACGTCCCGGTGAGTGAGAAGGGACCGAAGCGGTGTATCGTATGGCACGGCCCGGCGGAAATCATCGAGCCCTGGGACGTTTCCAATTCACCGCTCTCCTGCTTAGCCGTAATGAAGCTCAACCGACCGTGGCTGATCGCTTTTGGCCTCTAGCGAAAGTCGTCAGGGGCGGCATTTTCCTTCTCGAGACCGCTTAAGTCGTGCTTCCTCTCCCTAAAAAGAAAAGAAGACGAGAATAATGTCTCACAGAAGTTGCCAAGCGCTACATCCACTGGGAGCTGGGATTCTTACCTCACTGCCGTAGATAGGACGCTGAGTTGATTTCTTCTGATATTTCTCTATTCTTCGTTTGCCTTTTCCTCTTTCAGAGACGACCTCTGGCATTGCACGCGCGCAACCACCGCGCCCAGAGATCTTCGTGCGGTTTGAAAGAACAGCGTCACTTTCAGCCGCCGCGTGCAACAAGTGCGTCCGCGGCGTGTTTACGGACCGCCGTTCCAACTCGCCCTACACCAACAACTGCAAGCGTCGATAAACTGTAACCGAACTCCGCAGCAATCAAAGTGGAACTCGCGGACAAGTCATCGCGGGAAGCGCAGATCGTTTGGGTTGACGACAGACCACGCTGTAGATCATGGGCTGGCTGAGAATTCTGGCGTGGAGCAAGATAGAAAGAAGGCAGAACGCTGAATTAGCATGCCAAGTGAAGTTGAGATGGAAACCAAATCCTCCTTCACGCGCGTTGCGCGAGGAAACGGAACGATCGTTTTTAGAAACCTGCGAAAGTTCATTGACCATTTCATAACACCTGTTCGCGCGACCTACCGTGCGAATGTTTTGACTATAATATCATACTGTTTTCCAGACATCTGCGTGGTTTAAGCGTGTACATGTACCTGCATAATAAAGCTACAAAAAACTAGAGTAAATTTGAGTAGGCGCATTTTCGAATGCGTACACAAGTCTTAAATAAGTGACCCTTACAAGTAAGTCACTTGGTTATTCTTTTGTCTGATTCAATATCTTTGTCAGCAATTTTATGTATAGTTAGTCTTGTTGTTGCTGCAATCGACGCAGTGATGGTCTTTATGAAATAAAAAAAAAGAGTAATAAAATTGCAACCAATTTCTTGCCTATCTTCCGGTGTGCGGTGTGCTTTGTGTGTGTGTGTGTGTTAGTGAGAGAGAGAGAGAGTCTGCAGTGATGTCATAATAAAATTTTGTATTCCGCACAGTTTTACGAACGTGTACTCTGTGGAAAAGTGCGGGTAGTGTCAGGCTCTGTTATTAAACTGTTCATGTTAGATATCAAGATAAGAAATGATGGTGGTGATAGGAGAAGTAATCGACTCGATGTTACGAAAGCTTAAAGTGTAATTCCACGCCATTTTGAATTGATATAAGTGATATAGTGAAAAATGAATAAAATGGAAGAAGTTAAGAGTTTGAATGCAAAAACAGATAAACGTCATTTTCATTTTAGCCTTAACATGAGGTCATCTCAGAGAAAAAAGAAGTTTTGCTTACCACACAGCACTCGTTATATGAATATCTTTAAAGATGCAGCTTTATCAAAATTATCACATATGATATTATCATAATTACCATTTTTATTAGATTAAATCTGGAATATTTCAAATTGATGGAAAATCGATACACAGTCTTAAAGATTTCTATCAACATCGGACTCAACAGATGAATATTAATGGATTTTAACGTTCCATATGATTTCACAAAACGTGTTATTGGTTGCAACCAATATTCATATCACTATAAGCTGAAGTCTCGCCATCACCTTCCAACTGTTTGTATAAAGAGAACAGGAGAGGAAATTATGGGGATTATGACGTCACTATATAGTCACCGTTGCCAGGTTACTGCAACGCAACAACCACAACAACAACAATAACAACGCTGATGAGAAGGATTCTTTCTGATGAAATTCAGAAAGACAAATTTTGTGAAGATTTGTATGAAGGTCCATGCGAGATCACTGTTATGTGAACACAAGTTTAATCAATAGCTTTCAGTTTCAGGTTTTTTATGGTTTCTATTAGAATTCTACCCTCTTGTTTGTCTGGGTATGTTGTAATTTTGAAAGCCAACTTGAATGTGCGAATAAAACTGCACCTTCTGGAGGATAACAGGTCATTGTCCATGCCTATGATCTGCTAAATTACACTGAAAATATCTAGCAAGTATGCGTTTATGATGTAGAATGATAATTCATGTCTTTAACCCAGTTTTCTCATACATTGTGGTTGCCTTCGAAAAAGTCCTTGTCATTTGTTCTAACGTTATGTTGTATGTTTAAAACGTGTACCAGCTGATATTTGAAATAGTTTTTATCAGGACAATTAACGCAACCTATGACCATGTTACCCCGATAATGCCGCAGACAATATTAAAGCCGGAGATGTAAGTAATGAGGCAAACAATGTGCAATTCATTTTAAAAATCGAAGTTACAATATCATATCACTCTGGATAAAACATCAACCTGTTCATAAGACGTTCAGGCAGGATGGGATTCAAGTTCAGAACCACTCTTGTTAGAGTTCCATGTCTTATCTACTAAGCTGCGTCTCTGCTCCCACGTTTTTTTTTTTTTTTTTTTTTTTTGGTTACAACAATCATATGAATATGTTATAACTATTTTTCTTTCTTTCGCTTTGATATTTGCACTCAAATTTAAATACTCTTTTTTTTTGCTGCAAAGTCACATTTAAATAGGGGAAATAAATTTAGGAGTACAAAGTTTTTTGTTTTGAATGGTAAATAGGATCCCTTAAGAGACTCGTTTAGGTGTGGGGGTTGAAGTTGAAGAAATTAATGTTTGTAATGTTGCCACACATTTTCTCTCCCCCCCCCCCCCCTCTCTCTCTCTCTCTCTCTCACCTGCCTCCATGCCCCACCCTCTCCAACTTTTTCATGTAAGTTGTGTATAAAAGAAAAAGAGTTTTAAAAGCCACTGTTTTTCGCTCATTTGGATGGACTTTATCCCCCGGTTGATCGTGACTATTCACCCTAAACGCTCATGAAAACTAGTAGGCCTACATGACTTACAGGGCAAATTCACCTTCATAGACATGTGGGTTGAGTGAATGCAGCAATATTAGTAGAACACATCAGAGGGAGTTTGATGAAAATCGAACAATCCGTGCAAAAGTTATGAATTTTTGAAGTTTCTGCCCTGTCACGACTGGATGAGAAGACTACTAGTACTATAGCTTATGATGTCACATGTGTACCACGATATAAAGAAAGTATAAAGAAAATTCAACATATTTTCACTTTTCTCGCATAACAAAAGAACACTCGACTTCTCTCTTCAGAACGCAAGGGGAATAATATTACCCTTAACATACGTCTGTAACAAGTTGAAGACACACACACACACACACACACACAAACCAGGAATCTCTTCGGTCTATTGGTCTGTAAACATTTACTGTAATACTATAATGGGGAGACAGTAATACTATAATGGGGAGATACGTGTATACATAACCCAGCATAACCACTATACACGTACTTAGGTTTGAGAACTCTTACAGGATTAGATAATTAATTGTCTGTTGATGCTTATTTTTCATACTGTGGTCTGATTTGGTTCATTTCTTTAAGTCCTCGTTTGAATATCTAGAGTCGAGCTTTTTGCTTATGTACGCACTAGATACGAGGACTATGGTCGTGTTCTATTCAATCATATTTTTCCACTGAGCAAAAGTCACCATATGGGGGCGCGATTGGCCGACATGCCTGGAAAGGTAGGTTAAATTGCTTCTTAGAGGTTGTTTTTTTTTTTCCTTTTCATTATTATCATACATATCTGACTGCGTGATTGCAAAGAAAGAAGTACATCCACGGATAATTCCTTCTCGGTGTCAAATGGTGTAAGGTTTCATCATAAGACATGTAAGAATTGGGTGTTTTAGGGTGGTTTTTTTTTTTATTTGCGGTTTAATCAGTCGACAGTGTGATCGTGTAGTGTTTACCAGCACACTTTTATTACATATACATAGTGTTTTTTTAGTATGTGTTTGTTTGTTTGGGTCGTTTTTTTCTAACTTTGTAACTATTTCACAATCACCTGAAAAAAAAAAAAGGATTACATGACTTTTGTGTGAAAGAAGGGATTAGACAGGACTAAGACCGAATTTTTGAACACAGATTAATACGTATGATATTCAATTCCTTTCAGTTTCGCTACTTTCAAACACAATTCAAAAAAAAAAAAAAAACCCCAAGGTGATTCAGTGTCATCCAATGACTGTCAAAAGAACATGAATTAAGATTGATTAAGAAATTAATCATTATTGAAATAATCGAGTTTCAAAAGACGATGCAACGAACCTGTATGCCATATACAAATACATGCTGACTTGTGTATATTTATTCTTATTACCATAATCACCACTCACAAGGCCAATTGAATATCTTAGTACTTGTTATATATTTTGTTATTTTTACTGTTATTTTTCTTCATTCTTTTTGGAAACGCCGATGAAAATTGTCCTAACCAAGATACTGTTAATGACATCATATGCCATTGACCGTTAAACTACTGATGTGATTAACAAAAAACACAGGAATACACCTTCTCTTAGAATGTGCATATCGTGCATGTTTCCATGCAATGTCTTTTGTTAATTATATTAGCAATATAAGTGGTGATTATACAAAGCTACACAAGTCAACATGCATTTGCATTGCATGTAGGTCCTTCAAATGCTTTAAGGGCATAAGATAGGTTAGAGGTATTTCAATATAATTCTTTACCAGAACGCGTTATGCCCAGAAGTCACTGAATTGCCTAGTTGATATTTATTTTCAATTTAAGTAAGGTAAATAGCCTACGTTCTTGTGGACAACATGAAGAGCCAGATTAAAATTCAATAAACGTGTTTGACTTTTTAGGGAATTCAAGCGCCTCTCCTCGCGAAGGATATGCGCACAGTACGTGAATACTTTGTAATTCCTGAAATATATATATATATATATATATATATATATATATATATATATATAATCATATATATATATATATATATATATATATATATATATATATATATAATCATATATATATATATATATATATATATATATATATATATATATATAATATATCGTGGACCAGTGAACTGAGAAAATGTAGTGAAAAGTGGTTAACGTGCAAACAAGGAATTGATTCTTTTTTTCTTTTTTTTTTGGTCAAAAGCTATATGTTTAAATTGCATTCAATATTAACCTTCCATAGAAAAAAAAAATACTTAGGGACTCTTTTCTGAAGCATTTTGTAGGATAGCTGATCACACGATTGACTCCGAGTTGTTACAAACTGCTGCCAAGCCAAATATGCTCCATTGAATTTCATTTATGGTTCAGAGGTATTTTAAAGAGCTAAAAATTATTTTCTACATCATGATCCCCCATGACTTTACATCGAGGATGAACTCGGACAAAGTACATACCAATTGTAAACATACTATTGTAAGTCATCAAGGACATATTTTTTAATGACTTTTGGTGTCATTTTTTAGTTTAGGATTTTTTTCAATTCTTCTTTGCATCGAGTACCCTTAAAATAATGCAATCATTTTTTTCTTTACTTTACTTGGTTTCCTTATTTATATTTATTTTCAAGCTCTATAAATAGGCTAAATATTCTGACTTTCACCATAATTCCATAATCAATCCCTTTCTTCTTTATTCAATTCAAAACCATTATTGTTTTAAGTTTCAGCTGACAACAATCATATCATTATAAATATTACTGCTATCAAAAGTTATTTCTGCTCGATTGTATTTCTTTTTACTTTTTATTGAGAGTTTTTAATTTTAGTAGATGAGGAACGTGGTGCAATTTAAAACTCGTGATTGACTATGAACACGATGAATCTTCTTCCACTATGTAGTTTTACACTTACGGCCTGTCGGGAATATCTGTTTGTGCACACAGCTGGCAACTTAATTACCATAATTTGCATCAGGGCATAAATTCATTTTCTCTATACACATGTTATATCATATACTGTATTCCAATGTTTTGTATTTACATGTTATTAATTAGGTGTAACGATGGATCAGTTATCTTATGTGAAGAGCAGAAATACAATGAATAGATTTGTGGAATAAAATACAATACAACGAAGTTTCTCCGTATTGTATTTGGAAGTGTTGGGGGAAAGTTATTGCGTGAGCTTTGTACACAACTGCTTGATAATTCCTGAAACGTGTCTTTATGTACAAGCTGTAGGTTTTACTTCCCAATTTATGTCGAAAGTTCACAACGTTAAACGAAACTTACTTGGCTTAATAGATATAAGAAACCTTCTTGGCCTAATAGACAATAAAAAACTTACTCGGCCTAACAGATAGTAAGAAACTTGGCCTAATAGATAGCAAAAAACTTGCTGTTGGTTATTCTACCATAAGTTGACACTGTTTGCTCAGCTCCAATGTAACAATGTTCTGTGCAGCAGAAGCCCATTTTCATGCAGCCTCTCTTTAAACCGTAATTTTTTCTTTTTCACAAAGAGCATGATCTGTTGCAAATTCCTCTTTGCCATAGAATTCCAGATCACCATACTATTTGATGACAGCAATGAAACGGCGATGTTTCTTCTAATTTGGTTGTTTTGGCTGCAGAAAAATATTATGGCTTTCGTGTCATGTTTCACATTAGACTGTTTGTCTCTTCTAAAACGAAAGCAGTTCATGGAGGTCGTGTGATTATCATAAAGGAAAGCGATAAACTCTTAAGTAGTAGGCCCACTTATTTTCAATGCCAACATGTTAGTGAACTGTCTGTCCTCATCTGTTACTCCTTATCAAAATATGAAACCATCATTAATGATAAAGTGGATTACCTATCTTGAAAAATAAGATAATTGCAAAGGATGTCTAGAGATGAGGACAGGTATTTTACAGCCATGTCGTGTATCTGCAAAGCGAGAAAGGTGTTTGGGGAGAGAAGTACCATTGTTGTTTCGACACGCTTCAAGAGGTTGTCATCCACTAGTTTTTCACCGTGCAATTCCCTCATGTCGGGCGCTGACTGGCGGTGAAAGAGAGATCGGGGGAGAGAGAGAGAGAGAGAGAAAGAGTGAGAGGGAGATGGGAATGAAACAGAACTGTCCTATTTGTGCGAAATGAAGATGGAAATGTATTCAGTTGAATGCCAATAGTTTATAGATGTGATGTGGCTCGGAGATTCCCACTCTCCCCCCGCGGGACGATTGTGACTTCTGCCGAGACTTTTCCTGTCAGGTGTTTCAAAAATCAGATTTTCAGATACCGCGGAAATACGCATGACGTCACGGTCTATTCTAGTTCCCATTGGACGGCGCGTTCATCGACTCCGGCCCAACGTTGTCTACGCCAGATGGAGGGGTAGGGTGTTGGGATCTTGGTTTCTAACGAGGGAGGTGATTTGTCCATTTCCATCGGCGCTGCGATCCATACAAACTTTCGCGTTTATTACTTTTTTTGTCCTGTGTCTCTATCTCTCACCGTCACCCCACTCCCCGTCCATTTTTCTCACTTTCTCTATCCCTCTCTCTCCCCCTCTGCCATGCACCTTAGGTAAGGTTGGACCGACATTTAAAACAAATACAGCTCAAGTCTAATTTCGAGTATTTTGGCACGGACCGCACAGAGCGGACTCTATTCTTAAGACGGTGATTGGTGTGTGTGTATGTGTGTGTAGTCCTGGTGTCACACAACTTATCACTTATTCTTCTTCAACGCCTACTCTCCCTTTCTGGAGTGAATCTGTCGTCTTTAATTCAGTGCGGAATATTTCAAACTATCAAGATTTGCCGACATCGATACCTCAACCACCACATTATCTCTATACTATAGTATCGCATCAAAATTTGGCGTGAAGTTGCAATTTTCATCGCTGCAAGTTTCCTTCGAATCGGCGACGAAGAGACTCCAACTAGAGGAGTTTTGGAAAGGTAACCATCTCGTCCAGAGGAACAGGCGGGTGGTTGCCATCATGTCAGCCTTATCTCTCGGCGGCCGCGAGCAGCGATCACCGACCCCGCTGGGCATTCCCCACGTACCACGATCGCATCCCGGCAATGAGCTCGCCGTCAAGACGCGATTCACGGACTTCTTTATCGAGACGATCCTCGGACCGGAATTCGGAGGCTCGAAGAAGACGAGCAAGAGCCATCGGCAGGACGATGATTCAGACGTCGGTCCACCCGACAGGGGGCACGGCGCCAAGATCGCAGCCGAAGCACACCCGCTGGGCGGCGGGGAGAACGGGTCTCCCAAGATTGCAGCGACCCAGTGGCCCGCGTGGGTGTACTGCACACGCTACTCGGACAGACCGTCTTCAGGTAAACTACATACATTTGTATGGTGGCACTTTTCAATATCTTACAATGAATGCTGTCTTTTCTACTTATTACCAGATTAATCACGTGAGTTTAACAATGTAAACAAATTTTGTATCGCAATTATGTGTTTCTCTAATGTGTCACATGTGTTGTGAAATGCTCAACAAGACATCGTTCTGTAACAGTCATGTTTCGGCTGTTGGACCCACGCATAAAGTCTGACAGTGGGTGTCATTCCAAGAACCAGTACCGCGTTGCATTAATACTGGAGAAACAGTTGTATTTCTTGCACGTTGTGTTTACAGTTTTTCTTGTCCTTTCTTTTTTCCCGTTACAGAGATAATTCACTATTTTCCCAATACTTATCATGACACATACTGTTACTCAACCAACATTTACAAAAGCCAACTGTAGTTACTTTTCCATCAGAACAAGCTAAGTGATGGTGCGTGAACCGTGAAACTGTGGTTCACACACCATCGCTGTACGTCAATATTGATGCAAACATGACTGTCAGTCAGACGCATTTACATATATATCATTAATTGTTAGGGCGTGTAATTCTTAAGGAGTTATCAACTGCCAAATCTCCTTTTGATTGTCTTAACATCCAAGCAAATGATGGATTCGAATTCCGGTGACGTCTTCAATTTCTTTTTCTCTGATTGTTTCGATACTTATTGTTGAACCTTTGGCCCAAAGAGCATATCTCTGTTTAGCAAAATATCTCATCCATCCGACCAGCGTTAAATATATACATATATATATATATACATATATATATATATATATGCATATATATATACATATATATATATATATATATATATATATATATATATATATATATATATATATACATATACATATATGTGCGCTTCCACTTCTCAAAATTTTGATAAAACGTTGCAATGAACTGCAGAATTATGGGTTATTTTAAAATCAAGGAATTCATGACAAGCCGAAGCTATTTTCGTCAGTGAACATGGTGAAAGGCTGATGTATCACCGGAGTGTTTAATCTTGCCAAAAATATTTGAACTTACGAGACTATCCATCTAGTAAGCCTTTTCTTAGATTCTACAGTCTTTGGAAGCAATCTTGTTAAATAATCATTGTCAAAAGAACTTGCCAAACTTTCATTGTTTAAATTAGAGGTTAGTGAAGGGAGTGGGCCGATTTCTTGTTAATTCATGAATGCATTATGTTAACATTGTTAACATGAAATATTAATTAACATTGCTAGATATAAATTAAAGTCTCCAAAAAAAAAAGAGTTTGTTGCAATGTTTTGCCGTGAAGTACCGCAGTTGATTTTACTTCACTGTCTGTATAATTATGCTTTAAAGGAGAGTGGGGAAATACTTGGGGCAATGGATGTAAGGTGAAGAATGTTCCAGCTCCATGCACTTCTTATGGGATTATCTGAATGAGCTGTAGATATCAGGCACAGGTGAAAAACTATTACTGGTGTGCCTAAATTTGAACCCCCCTTTTTTTAAATCGTTTATTTTACCTTCACTGTGCAACATGCACGATGTATCATGTGTTATGAGCACACATCTGCCTGAACGGAAGTGGACCGATGGCTTAACGTAATAATGACATGATAGCAACAACAGTACGTTGGCAAGGTGTATAGCCGCAATCGCATTTGTTTTACCTGACTCTATGCGACACTAAATCAGCAAACGTTCCGAGGCAATATTTCCGTCTTTTCCCTCGAAAGTTCCCGTGTGATATGCCGCTATTATACGGCAGAATATACTTGCATTGTGAGTGGCAGATGAGAAACACGTGTCGAATCAGCCGCGAAGAGTAGCGAGACACGATCTTCCTGTAGTTTGTGTCTATCATTTCGATATATATTTTTTTCTTTTTGCTCTTCGCGATGGCGGAGGGGAAAAATGGCGCGTGATTTTTTTTCCCCCTTTCTCCCAGCGACCGACGACCTAATTCAATAATCCATTCTCACCGCATAACTTCCTTAAAATGTGGCCATCATTTTCGAATTTTCCTTTGCCACTTTTAGCGTGTATATCCTTTCATTTCATTGGTGATTGGTTGGTTTGTTTTCTATTAATTTGTCTATAAAGGAGTATTTTACGTTTCTGGGTGAACTCCTGACCTTCTAGCGAGTTCACCTGCTGAAAACTATGACTTTGTGTGGGCGTATTTGATATATTTATTCCCACGTTTCATTTTTCATTTGTCTTTCTATCTGCAAGTTTTATTTTCACTACTTCACTCTTGTGTCTGTGTATAATCTTTAGAAATGATCGTTGATTGTAGGGTAATTTCTGTACGTGCGATTCAAAACAAAAGCGTCCAAGGACACAATGCGGTCAAAGGTTAAACAATTTGACTCGCTGCAAGCTGTGAAGTCTTTTGTGGTCATAAAAACGAATCATGGAAAGCGTGCGCACTTGTTTCTTGTTGACAGGGGAAATCTTAAAAAAAAAAACAAAAAAAAAAAACTTTAATTGCAACAACTTCCGACAATGACATGGGTAAATGAGCAGCAGATAGGCTCAGGTTCAGGTTCAATGACATCTTTTTCCAGCAAATATAGATATACGTACAAGAGCAAGTAACCAATGGTAACATGCGATCAATTTGAAAATGGTAATGGTGTTCAAGATAATAATGCTATCCCAATCTATGCATTTCTTTCATGTTTATAATAATGCTGTCAACCTTACCCAAGCGTGAAAAACCTGATATTGATTTTGATGATATCCCATGTCTTTGATAGGCCTATATGCTTAAGGTATGCCACAAACAAAATATGAAAATGCGAACAGAAATGACCGGACATTCCTGACCCGAAACGCTCTATATGAAAACACATGCTACAAGTATTCATGTCTGAAACAGGTGCACTGCCTTATGATGAATCTGTTTGGCCTAAAAAATAATGATAACCGCTATACACTCGTCTCTGCATGCTTAATTGAAGACTGTCATACCGGAAACCAGTTCTGCCCAGGTTGAAAGGGTCAAATATATTGACGAAACGGCCAATGAGCTTTTAACCATTCAACTGAATATCGAGCCAAAATATGATGTAAGCCGAAAGCATTTTTGACATTCCTTACCCGGAAGTGCTTTGACTATTTTCCGCAACCCGACCAAAGGAGGAAGAATATATCAAAAGGGAACGGCATGGGAGGATGTTTAGATAGGTGTAATAGCTTATGCAGCATATGATTTAACATTATGAATATATGTATTTCGTATGAATATTTCGTATAAACATATAATATATATATATGTATATATATATATATATATATATATATATATATATATATATATATAATATTGTGTATACACTCATACGTAGAGAGAGTGTGTGTACATATGCTTTAGGCCTATAGTCCTATATATTATATATGTATAATATTATCAATATGTATATTTATGTGCGTGTGTGTGTGTGTGTGTGTATGCCTTTATTAGTAGTATCTTATCACTGATATTCTCTCAGATTATGTTTATATCCAATATCAGTACTAACAACACGTTTCTCTTCTCATTCTATTATTTCTTTGTTTTAGATATGTTTGTTTATTGTATTTCCGTTTTGTTTGTATTTGTTTGCTAAGCCGGTTTCTTGAAGTATGAATTACATCAATTCATATATTGTCGGCATTTAGAATGATACAGTAAGTCACCCCTTGTAGTGAAATTGATTGCGGATATTTTTGAACTTTAACACATTTCGCGATGCCCGAGGAGGGCAAGGCGACAATGGCCGAAATAATCAAATTTCACTGCATCCCGTACAAGCTCGGCAACCCTCTGCTTGTGATATCCCAGGCAATGTGCGCTGTCGTTCGTGCGGTCCTTTCATCGCTTTACCGTCACGCCGTCACCTGTGTCGATCTCCTCATCCTCTCCTTTTTTACTTTTTTTTTTCTTTTGGACACTCCACCGTGAACTTTTACACACAGGGATAGATCCAAATACGGGGGGGGGGGGGGGGAAGAACATGGAAGGGAGAGGGGGGTTTGTCATGTGTGATCGATCAGCAGTAGCATGGTAGCATGATAGAAAATCTCGCAAATGAGATTGTATTTGTTCTAGATCCCACAACAGGTACGTGGAGAAATCAAAGCGGAGATCGCCAAGCGCGTGATCTTCCCTGCCTGTCAGTCACGGGGGGCCCATGGTCGTCTCACCCCTCTCCACCTTGCTCTCCCTCTCTCTCTCGATCCTTATTTCTCACTCCCTCGATTTCTCTGTCTTTTTCTCTCGACTGACTGCTTGCGGTGGAAGCTTGAGTCTCCTGCCTTCAGCGTCGAGGAAAGGGGCCTGGCCCAGCGGCTGAGCATGATTAGCTGCGACAATCACGCGGTGTAAATGACTATTGACGCATCTGCTGCCGGCTACGTGAAATGCAAAAGACGTGGGATTATACCCGCCAAGAAATCCTTTCCGCGTTTCCCGTTCTCTCCTTTCTACATCCCCACTCCCCCACCCCACCCCCCGCTTTCCCCTCCTCAGCCCTTGACTTTGTTATTTTTTCACAGAATGACAGAGCACGAAGGTGTGTAGATTTGTGTCAATTTCTCTCTGTTTTGAGATACAGGAGAGCGAGCGAGCAGACTCTGAGGTTTGATGTACGCGTACCAATCGTGTAGAGTAGAGGGCTTTAAGTGGTCTGTATCAGGCAGGATTTCGTCCCCCTGTCAGCGGGCTACCCCGGTAGAAGATCCCGGTGATGAGGACTTAGCTTGAGCCTCTCTCGCTCCCAGCGATGACAAACCCTCTGTGTTTGCCCCTGTCAGACAAAGCCCTATACGTCATTTACTATGTGTGTGCGTGTGTGTATGTGGTTTGATCATTCGTCACCGAGATGGTCAAATTCACAAAATGTCCGCGAAGTCGCAGGTATATAGGTTCAAAAAATGGGTGATGAAAAGTCCCAATTTTAATTGTGGCGCTCGGCCGCAGCAGTTTAGCGACAGTGGCAGGGCATGCATGGCAAGACTCACACGCCCCCGACTCACGCGGTTGAGCCTTAGCTCTCAGAAGGGGTTACTCACAAACTCACTCATCGGAAGCCGAAGCGCTAACAGCGCAAAGTGCTGCCAATAAAGGAGAACAGACGCGAAGCAATCAAACTGTCGATTCTAGTCAACGTATTGGATGTCGTCGGGGGGATAGCCATGCTCATACGCAGGCATCGTTGTACAACGCGTCAGCTGACCTTATTTAAAAAAAAAAGAAAATGAATAAAATAAAATAAAAAAATCCACAGCAATGTATCCATTGTTCGGCAAGCGTTATTGCTCAATTTGTTTCAAATTCTAAGAAGTTGTCCCATAATTTAATTATTACCTACCCCCTTCTCTCTCTTTCAATCTACCTCTCTCTCTTGTATCAAGCACTCTTCAGTGACAATGAGAGGATATTTGATATAAGAACTTTTTTTTCTTACTATTTAGTCTACTTCTCCTGATCTAGCTCTCTGCTTCTATGAATAGATGACGTGCTGATCTAAGATGACCTCACATTAATACGATGCTCTGAGCTGTGCGGGGTGGTGTGCAAACACTACCATAGACATAGGTCCCAACATCAAGATGCGATAATGAGCAGGTAATGAAGTCATAATTGGATGATTCAAAAACTTCGTCAAGGGGGCTATAACAATTGAGAACGGTTATAACATTTTATGGGGGTGCATCTTTAAAGAACTTTCAAGAAAACTAATACTTGATAGTTATGATTTTCTTACCAAAAAAAAAAATTGTTAGCGAGTGGACACTCGACACAATACTATGTAGCACAGACCACCGCGGCTTCGTCATGTTCGTGGGAATAGTTTTGTCACGTACAGATGTCTAACGAAATTACGAGTTTCGTCTTCGAGATGCTTCGTTACAGCGCATGCAAGACCATGAAGAATGAGACAATTATAAATGGCAACACTGATTAAATTTTGATATCTTTGGTAACCAATATGCCGTATGCGTCGCTTGCTGGGGGTCGGGGTGGGAGGGGGAGGATTCTTCATATTCTTTGTTCGACTGAGAAAAGAAAACTTAGTTATTATAATACACATTATGAAGGTGGAGGGGAGGGGCGATGGTGGTGGCAATCGTAAGTGACAAGGTTAATAACAAAGTGCTTTGTGTTCATCTACATACAGTTTTGATTATGGCGTGCTTTGTTACCTATGAAAAAAAAAAACTGGGTAGGCCTTTATCTATGACTCTGTGCATATAGGTATACACGTGTATGTCTGAATATTATATGTTCTTTTTTCTGTTTGAATGCATTACTGATGAAAAATTATACCCAGCCATTTCACACTCAAACCTTCCTCCTAAAAACCTTATGCTTCACAAGATACAGTTAATTTCCAGCTTATTCGGAAAACATATAATAATTATGATTAATATGATACATACATATTGTCACTTTCATGTGTATAAAATGCCCCAAAGGCAAAACATTATCAACGCATTCATAACGACGAAATTAAAGACCTCAAATACCAACCTCACACTCGCAAATAGTCACCAAATTTACTCTGATGTGTGTGATATGCAGTATCTTCGCGTGATTATGAAGCAATATCAATATCCAGAAGGTCGTTAATATCATATCACATATCTAATCGTCATAGTAACGGTACGACTTCCCCCAGTTAGACGCGAAACCTCAATTCGATAGCAGAAGAAATCAATCGAATCTTCGATCTTTATATTTCCAATTATTGTTTTCTTTTGTGCCCAACATAATTCGCATACATCCATAACCCATTATTTTGCATATCAAATGTCTATTGCCGAATTACTTTTTATTGCAAAAAATAAGAAAAGTAACTTGACAACAGTTGTGTAGAAATTCGCTCAAACAGTTATATGTTCGTCCTTATCAACTTCATTATCATTCTTCTTAGGAAAGTAATTCTTGTCATATCTTTCTATTGCACGTTCACTCAATATAAGAAAAAAAAAAACCAACACACACACATCTGAATCTGCGTACGTTATCCTATAGTATTTTTGGACCACTTTTAAGATTTGAACAACTCAGTTTTACCTGATCACTTTTTCCTGGTGATATATTATTTTCCCAGCAGAATGCACACACACTCAAACAAACACACACACGCACACACACACACACACACACACACACACACACACACACGAATAATGTCAACGTATCACCATGTGCTGTGAAAGTAAAGTCGTACATAACAGTGTGCACTAAACACACTGAAAAATAACTGAATAGATTAGCAGGAAAATACTTAGATGTCCAACAGAACATTGTCGATTTCCATGTATAGCACAGAACAATACCTAAAACCATTTCGTATTCAATAACAGACAAAAAGAGCCAACTAGGAATTTGTGGCAACTAAAAGTCAACTAACTGCTGGTATGTCGCCTATGAATGTACAACACAAGTTTTGTTACACGTAGCAAAATGAGGACGATTCATTTCTATAGTTATAGACAATATTAAACATAGCATCTTGTGTCGGTTGAGTCTTTCTCACAGTTTCGTCAACAGTTGCTGGTTGGATAATCATATTATCATGTCTTCGCCCCATGACCCCATGTTATTTGTGTTCCTCTTGTGGGTAGAACTTTGAAAAAATATTTGTTCATTGTTGAGGCAAACAAAACATGTCAATTATTCTTACCATAACAGCTGATATAGGATCAAATGTCAAGTATCACATGTGAAATCGTTCTTCGACTGTAGGAAATCTTCATGAAATTAATAAACAGCGTTTGTTATGATTATCTAACACTATGATACATTCTTCGTTTTACCATAACTCTTTGTATGTTCCAGTGGATAGACAGATTCTGTCGAAAGTGTTACATCTTATCATCGAGGCACATTATGGCTTAAATCTTAGGTGAACTTTATGAACAAAACATTAAAGGCAGTAGATTATGTATCGCCGTAATAGCACTGGTAAAAGAGATAAGAGCTGTTGTAACAGAAAGGGTATAGTAGTACTACCATTAGTAGCTTAGTAGTAGCAGTAGAAGTAGTAGAAGTAGTAGTGTTTATGGTAGCAAAAGTAGTAGCATGTAGTGATAGATATAAGTCGTATCCGTGTAATTACTGATAAAAGACCTAGCAGCAACTGTAACAGAAAAGCGATAGTAGTAGTGGCAGTAGTAATAGTAATATAGCAGTAGTAGTAGTAGTAGTAGTAGTAGTAGTAGTAGTAGTAGTAGTAGTAGTAGTAGCAGTAGTAGTAGTAGATAGCAATTGCAGTGGATTCATGTTCAAGAATGCTTCCAGTCCTTTTCATGGTATTAGTCACAACATTAGCAGAAATTATTATAATTATTATTATTATTTTGTCCAAGGCCACTTCTTACTCCTTTTCATTTTCTTTCCATTGTTAGGTATCCTTCTATAGCCCATACAATGTAATAAGAGAGCGAGGCAGAATGAAAAGATTCAAGAAATACGGAGAAAGCAAATTAGCCACTAAAACACCAAACATTAACAAAAACATCTGCAGTTTATTGATAAAAGTATGTTTGTTACAAACAAACACACACACACTCACACGCACACACCCACATATATATGATATGGAAAAATATAATCATATAACATAAATAAAAATATATAAATATAATACGCCCGTTGTTATAAACATTTAGGCGGAAACTGAACATGTTAGGTGAAATAGTGACATGCATGATGCAATAATTTAATTACTCATGCATTCATTCACTGACCATTATTCATTTTGTTTATCCCCCCCCCCCCCGTTTAACATTGCTTTTTCCAAAATGGTATGAAAAAATAAATGTGTCATAATTTGTCTGTGATGATAATAATTAGTCTTTTTGTCTGACTTTATTCTCTATCAACACGTGGTTGAGGTTTAAATGATGGTAAAACAATCACACAGATCACAAAGTATTGGTATTGGTGATTTTTTTGATCTGACAATACATAACACTTAGCAGAGACAACTGCGCCCCTAATCATTTGATAGCCTTAATCATGTGATCCTGCCTTGTCGTCATATACTCATAGATAAGATATGTCACGATCCATCGAACATGACGGATAGTAGATATCAGGATTATAAACACGATGAAAACGCTCATTTTCTCCACAAAAAGTTCGCGTGTTTTCCTGTTTAAAGTAAGAAATAGTGAACATGGTACATGTGATGGTCTTATCATTAAAGCCATCGTTAACCATTGGGAGCAGTGATTAAAAAAAATGTTAGAGTTATCGAGGTATGACCAAACATTCTACCATATAAAAAATTCGCAATAAAGCCACAATATAAGAAGATATTACTAATTTTCTCAATAAACCATAACTGTTTATTCTATAGAAACGATTTTTATTAAAAAAAAAACACTGTTCACATTGTGTATATTTAACAATACTTAACAGTCATTAAACTGATTAACTATTTTACATTAGTTGTTTCTTTCTGTAACTCACATTTTAGAATTATTTCGATGTACTAAATGTTTTTTTTTATCTTCAAATGGTAAAAAGTGGCTTTAGCGGAGCAAGTTTAACAAGTAATCATATTGTGGGCATAATCAATGTTAAGTAATTGTACACTAACCTATTACAAACTGATTTCTGAAATATCAATATGATGTTGATCGCTAATTATCCCAGCACCCAACAACAGCAAACAAATGTTGCCTGCGTTAGAATTGAGATGTGCAGTGAATTTAACCGTAAGTCCGTCTTTTAAATCTTCTCCGAACACATGAAACTTCGCAAATATAAGTTGAATGTCTACGGTTTTTAAGATTTTCAGAATGTATGCTTCAACCTGGAAATGAATAAAGCGTAAAGGACACCATGAACATTTCCTAACCCTTCATCATTCTGTACCTTACATCCTTGACGAATTTATAGGGATTTTTAGAAACAAAGATTTGTGGAGTTTACACAAAATATGGAGGGCAAACATTCTGAAGAACCAAACATGATTGGGAGGCACCTTCACCTTCAACTTTGCAGCCATTATACTTGAATGAAAGGGCGTGTCTTTGTCTCCGTTGCAGCCTGCAGATAAACACTCACGTTCCATGTGGAGATCGATAAGATTGCCGCCAATTATCATCGGGAAAAGGAAGCAATTACTATATTTCATACGTACGCCACCCCCATTTTCACCCGCGCTCCCATGGTTATAGTTCCCCGGTGGCTACGAGCCGCCAGCCAGTCGGCGAGTCGGAGCGGCGAATCGCCGAAGACCCGACCCTCTCCGCTCTACTCGTTCTGGAACGAGGCCGAATTCCCCCGGTTCTTCCCGTTGTCTAAACCAGCTGATCCCGGCGAGCTCAACACCTGTTTATTTTGCTAAATTGGACTATTAACTCCCTGGCAGGGTACGTGCCACGGGGGCCCACACAAGAAAATACGCACACACCGTGGAGAGTTGGTGGCAAAAACAATGTAGCGGTAACATGTTCTTCTTATTTATTTCTACAAAACGAGAAAATCTCGCCTCGATAAATCCCTTGAATTCAATATTATTGGAAATGAGTTCCATCTGACTTAAGATCAGTTTTCTTACATCAAGTCTCTTCCGTGGTCCAGAATCTCTAAGCCCTGGATTACTCCAATGTCTCCACTTTTTTGGACAATAAAATTTGACAAATCCTTATTACATTAACGGTATCAAAATGGCAGCCATTAAAAGAATATCTCTTTGCTTTACTGGTATTCACCGATAAACATGATAAATATAAGTAATTTGTAATCTAACACATATCAGGGTCTTGACAGTAACACATGCAGAATTATATAGCATACACATCTTATATTAGAAACTCAACCTAGTCATTTTCTAAACTCGTTTAAGATTTTACCTTGCACTTAACAGAAAGAATGAGGGAAAATGCAAACAAACTTAGCGGTAACAATATATTTGCAGATACATTTGTTAAAAAAAAAACCAAATATGCAGGCAGTGTTGCTGAAACATTAGTGTTGCTTCGTAAATCTGTTGAATAAATGAATGGAATCTTTTAAGTGAATTTCTTGATAACACAAAAAGTTTGGAATCAAATCCCAAAACCCAAGATTGAGAAAGTTCCCGAATATCCCAAGTTTCATTGTTTCCAAGGACATGCTGTGTACTAAGGATACTGTTGAAATATAATTTTTAGACGTATAGACGTAAATGACTAACATAAATAATTGGGGTTTTTTTGTCGATGATTATGTCCCTACATGGAAATGTCCTTGAAAAATTATTTTGTTAGGTCATCCACATTTTTTTTTAATGTTTCGTTCTGATTCCATGTAATATACACATTCAAAAATTTGCACAATCACATTGAAAGTGTTAAAAGAATGAATAGAACAAATATACAAATATCTTTTAAACTTCAAATCAGCTTATTTCGATAAGAAATAGCTAAAAATATTTGCATAAGTTTCATACTAAATTATTTTATTAGATGATGACGTATATATAATCAATTATAAGAATGCTGTTCATTGTAACCCAATATACATTGTATATATATATATATATATATATATAAACACGCATGTATGTGTGTGTATGTGGACGTATTTTGGACTTAATCTTTATCATGATAGAGAGTGGATATAAAAAAAAATTATATATCAACAAACATTATTGTTTATTCTACACTCACAAACATAAGAAACAACATATAAGATCATAATATCATATGTTATTCTATAGGTTTCGCAGCAAAATAGGGTTACCCGTGCCAACAACATTTGTTTTTATGGTCTTGTAATGATTTTAACGTAATTGATAGTATATCATACAATAACGTTATCTAATCAGTCGCTTCTCTTTCTTTTCTTTTGTCTGATTACTATAAAATGTAGTTCCTATACAAGGTTGTAATGAATTTTGTTCATAATTTTTCTTAGTAGGCCTATCAGGTTCATTCAGTATTCAATCTCTTTTTCTTATCATATTTCAAAGAATGTTGAATTCTACATGAATTTCAGTTTAATCCAAATTTGATTTTATTCCTTTTCTGTGCTCAAGATAACATCTTATTTTGAAGGAGATAATGCCCACATTATTTTGTTTTCGTGTATGGTTCTTACAATCTCTTTCCATAACGGATGAATATTTGATAAACGGGTTACGATCTCATTTTGTGATATGGTATTATGGGGTTCTGAAATTACATATTTTCGTGTTATTATCGCGGGTTTTGTAGATATAGCGTTTTAAAATTTGATCTTATTTGTATTTTAAAGAATGTGATATCTATGATTATGTATATTAGAGTGATTATTATTTGGGGTAATTTCAACTTGATATAGATATTGATGCAAACTTTACGTATCATGGTAGCAGGCCCTATATATATATATATATATATATATATATATATATATATATATATATATATGGATGGATCGTTTATGGGGGGGGGGGAGGAATGGGAGAAAGACAAAATAATTTTAAGCTGGCAGTTTGTTATTTATGTACAATATATATCACGTGCAGTATTCCTGTCGGGATTACCGCTCTCAGTATGATATTTCATATTTCACAGAGCGATTCATACATTTTACTATGTTTCATTATGAATATTTATATGTAGGGGCCTACTTTGCTTTTTATATGTTCTTTATTGTTTTTTGAGCTGTTTTAATGTATTTTGTGTTTATTCATTTGATGTGAAATGTCACAATATGGCCTTATCAATTAACAATTTCAACAACTAGAAACAAATACACACACACGCAAACGCACATCCACCCACATCCACACACACACACAAACAAATAAACAGACACTATAACCAAACCATTATGTCTCAGAACTGAGCCCGTCGAGTACACATTTCAATGAGAATAAAACATTAAAGAAGTTTTTGTTTTTTTATTGACAGGAATCTTCTGTTTGCCTTGCTTTGTCCTTATGCGTGTCTATTATTCCTCTCACGTCATTCTCTTACACATACGCTTACGTCTATCGTACCAACTAACAGACATTTTATGCTCTATTTCTCGCTGTGACGTGTCCTCTTTCATTTTGATGTTCTAGGCATGAAAGAAAGAAAAAAATGAGAGACATTCTGACCACTGACAAACAGACCATTGACTACCACAGATAGCTGAAGTACACACAGTATCAGTAGTGCGTTTACGCAGTGGTCTGAGAAGGGTTAAGAGCCATCCGCCACCGCCGTGATGGTATCCTGCCACAATTGTTATATTCTTTTCATCGCGAGTGTATCTGCGGGCAAATCTGGCTGGATTTAAGGGTCTTACTGGACCTCATAGCGCGAGCTTTTCCCTTTCACTTTCCTCTTCTCCCGTTTCCCTTTTCGTGTAGTATCGCTTTGGGTTGTCACTCGTTCTGACAGAAAGCTAAAACGCAAGACCCCCCTGCTTCAGGTTTTTTTTTTCTTTCTTTCTCTCTGTCTTTTTCTTTTCACTGCGAGACGTCCATGCCACGACGGAGAAGACCTCGAAGAAGCTTGGATCAAGAAGTTCCCGTGTACAGGTGTTTTTCTTTCTGCGGAAAATGTCACTTTTGATCGAAATGTCTCATTCAAAAATAAAAATAACACGCACACACAGACGCACACACACTCACACACACACACACACACACACACACACACACACACACACACACACACACACACACACACACACAAACACACACACAACCTAACAAAAATGCAACCAAACAAACTCCTATAGGCAGAAAGTTCCAGTTAGCAGAGTACTATAAAATATAGGACTGTAGGTTTTTAACATTTTTGGGGGAGGGGATCACAAGTCTCAGAAAGATTGGAATTCAGTTTGATGCAGTGTTTTGTTGATTTATGTAATGTCATGATTTGATGCGTAGACTCATACATGATAATCTTTCGATTGATAAACCAGGATGTAGCCCTACTTTCTTCTATCTTTTCTTTTCCTTAGTCTTCGAATATTTAATTCAAGTGTACACGTGTGTGCGTGTGTACGTGTGTGCGTCAAAGCCACCATTACTGGGCTATGATGCTATTTCATATTTGCTTTTTTTATTATTCTTCCGAACGCCGATCAATGATATCACAGTAAAATTGCAGTGTGGAAGAAATGCACGGGGCGTTAAGACAGCCGAAAAAACAGTACAACATATGGTAGGAACAGAAATCCCCAATCCCCCCCCCCCCCCATAAAGAAATAAAAATAAAAAAGGAGAGAAAACTTCAGTTGCATATGAAATGGCGGATACAAGAATTGTTGGCCTTAGGCGCATAGTGTATAATATTCATCATGCAGTCCACGTAATTCTTCTGGCGGGCCGTGGCAGCGACAGCATTACTTATTCCGTGTTCTCACCCTCTGTCCAAAAACTATTTGATTTCATTTTGAGGCTAATTATCGACGCATTAACCTATACAATTAGTCACATCATACCATGTTAGAGAAGTGGAATGGGGGAAGGGGGGGGGATATAAGGAAACGTGAGCAAAATGATCGTTATAGCATTTATTGAAATTTGACGACTTTCTAACGAAGCGAAAGGCACGACAAACCCCGAGGACACCATTATGGCGACGAGCGCGCCGCTGCGTAAGTCCGCCTTACTTGATACACCATTGTAGCCTCGTACACTTGTATTCGCAAGATATGGCCTGTAGCTATGTTTCCACATCCGTCTAGAAGACGCGGTAAATGGGGCGAGAATTATTAATCGCTTTCTCCCCCCACCCCCATCCCTCCTGCGCGCTTTTATTCCCACGGAAATCTGCGTGTATGGCAACATGAATCACACACTTGAAAAATGGCATAATTAATAGAGTATTTTTCATATTTCTTTTTCTGATTTGAGTTCGACATTCCCAACGGGACAAGCTTCTTTCGTGTCTGATTGCTAATCATCACGTCATGTGTTATTATCTCTCTGAAGAAGGTTGAAAACGAATTTTTCCCCCTTCTAATTTTCGTTGTATTTGGAAGAATTTCCATAAAGTACAAGAGATGATTGAAGTTTGAACTGTTACGGTGAAACTCTCGTCGCCAACTAAGCTGTATTTAAGTTATATCATTTTCTTAGCAATCACAAACATGACAAATGTTTTCCTCCAGCACACACACACACACACACACACACACACACACACACACACACACACACACACAAACAAACAAACAAACTGAAGGGGAATATTTCAATTTCAATTCAATTTCAGTTTATTTCCATAGTTTCACATAAAGAACATAAAACAATACAAAGTACATGATATAAAAGCAATGAATAACGGTGAAAATTTCAACAAGTCAACCAGTCAATCAGTGACGCAAAAATATGATCTAAGTTGATAATAACGTGATAAACAACTAAAGTAGTACACAGTGCATCTATTTGCATGCACATTAATCAAATTGATGTAATTAAACGTAATGTACAACAAGCATAAATCACGTTTGTTCTTTTTTGTTCGTTATATTGACAACACACTAAACTAAGTGAAAAACAATGTGAAGGAAGGATTCTAATTAAAAAAAATAATAATAAACTTGTAGTTTATAGGTCCCAAAGTGGAAAATTGTCTATAGCATATTTTAAGGACACGACTAAATATGAAAAGTGACAGCATAATTTTAGAACGATAGCAAAACAATGGATCAAGCAGTTTTCTAGGAACAAATGTCGGTAAACTATGGAAAAACTATTACAATGTTGAAGAGCTTTTTATCATAGATTTTTATAAACAGTATGTCCTGACCCAGTTGTATAAATGTGTAGGTGTCGCTGCAATTTGAAAGTAATCGATTCTTTATATCGCAATCTTAAACATCCTTCTCAAACAGGCAAGAAACAATAGCAAAATCTTCAACGTAACCTTGGCAGAATATTGGTCAACATGCGACCATTATGGCGATGTGGAGGAGGCTCTTGTTTGTATTATCAACATTATATATTCGACCCAGGTTTATGAATGTGTATATGGCGCTGTTGGGGGTAATAGTAAGGACAGGTCCCTCTGATAGAGTATAGTATATACTAACGGGAAATGCGTCATCATAACATAGTAAATATTATTGTTCGGGTATAGTACTTAGGGGAAAAGTGTTACCCTAACATAGTAAATGTTATCGTTATTACTATCAACCTTGTCATTGTTAGTATCATTATCACTGATACACACATTATTATTTTTCATGATTATCTTCGTTGTCATCGGTATTGCTAGTAGCGTTATCAGTAATATTATTGCCATTATTCATTGAATTGTCTACTCCGTATAGCATTTTAGTCTTCAGGAAAATTGGAATTGTTCCAAATATTTTGTTATAATTTTTATTATGTTGCATACAAGATGTTAATAATCATGTGCGTGGTGATTTAAGCTTGAACAGCTTGACAATGAAGAAGACGAAGAAGCGAGAAAAAAAAAAGAGAAGAAGAAGGTAAAAGGGGAGGAACTTGAAAATATTGGTATTGCTGATCGTTAACATTATAATTTGGGAAAACATTATGTACAAAATGTTTCTGTCGTCACTAATGTAGTGACTGCAGAAAGTGCTTCTACAGCTATATTATAATGAGTGCATCTGCATAGAAGACACCAAAGTGCATGATATAATTATGATGTATGTACAGACAAACGACAGATTTGGGCAATTACAAGAGGGATGCAAGATTAGACAGAAGGGTAACAACCGAGAAGTTTTAATGTCATAACATTAGTGTGTTATGGTCACGTGATTACGGCGTCTCCTCTGTAGTATTCGGTATTTGTTTGTGTAAGAAAAGGGGGAACAGAAGGGAATGAAGTAGACTACAAAATAATCTCTATCGACTTAATGTCTGCATTAAGTCAGTGACATTCTCCGTCCCTAAACATACATTAGGACAGATTGAACGGATGTGTCTTGAGTAGAAACGTGGGGAAAATAATTCATCGGAAGGGAGTCGAAGACTACGTCCTTGAGATTCTAAGCATTTGAGTTGCTTATATACTCGACGAACTCGTAACGGTGGTGGCGCCTTTTTATGTTGTGTTGCTTGCATGATTTCCAATATTGATGTCCCGGTCTTTTGTATTTGAAGTTGTTACTGTTCGCTTCGGTTCGCTCCACTTGCTGTAAAATGTATAGAGCCGGGTTTTTTCCCCTTTATTGTTTTCATTCAAATGTGCTCTCTCTCTCTCTCTCTCTCTCTCTCTCTCTCTCTCTCTCTCTCTCTCTCTCTCTCTAGGCATATTGAGTCTTGTATCGCAGTTGGGCGAATTGGGACACAACGCCATTCCGGACGACGATTACTAGGTGATTTCTGTCACAGTGGGGGTATAGATAATGGGAAAAGTTCGTGAAGCGGTATGGAAGTGATGATGTCGGGGGGAGAGGTGTGGTCGGACCAAAAGAAAAAAAGTGTAAAGCTCACAAACAAATCCCCAAAACAAAACAAAACAAAACAAAACAAAACAAAACAAAACAAAACAAAACAAAACAAAACAAAAAAAAAAAACACGGACGTGGAATAGATATTATGTGTTCTTGGACCTGGCACGGTCAGGCAATAATGTATTCCGGTAAATCGGGTTGTCGGCACACTGTCAACTTCGACAGGGCCACAGCTGGAATTGGCAATGACGGAAAAACTATCGTAACTAACGTTCATACTGACTAAATGACATTTTGGAGCAGAGAGAATTGTCGTATCGAGAGATTGGAGTAACTTGCTTAAAGAGAGAGAGACGGGGTGGGGGGTGGGGGGATTACGAGGAAGAAAGAGAGACAGAGAAAGGTGCGGTTCTGGAGATCCGTAATGAGGTAAGCAGTTTGCCTCTGGTAGACCTGTACATGATGATTAGCTCTGATTGTTCGAGACCGGTGCATACCAAGTTCTCCTCGGCTCGCTGTCCATATGAAGACATAGTTAGACGGGCTCCGCTCCCGGGAGCTAGGTCCAGCGCAATGCTGAGAATGCGGCTTGGATGTAGCAGTTATCACACATTTAGCCATCACTCTGCCTCATTAAGAGAGAAAAGAGAGAGGGAGAGAGAGAGAGTGAAAAAGTGAATGAATGAGAAATAAGGTCATTCCTTTTCTTTTAAGCGATGATTGAGTAGCAAATCTAGTAACAGGGGCAGTAACAACTGATCAATTAGCTGCAAATTGATTTTACGACCGATGGACTTCTGTTGAATGAATGAATGAATGAATGAATGAATGAATGAATGAATGAATGAATGAATGAATGAATGAATGAATGAATGAGCGAAGCTACGGCAACATGAGAATTAACGTGTGTATGCAGAATGTTAAAGTCATCACAAGCATAAATGTTACATACGTCACAATATATTACTTGCCACCGTAACCAGAGCACGAACCAGTGCTAGCCACTTCAAACATTAACGAGTCTTGTTCAATTCTTATTCAATGCAATAAAAGCATTTGATTAAGACTGGAAGAACTTAAGATTTAACGACCGCGAAAGGAGGAAACACGACGGCAATATATCGTTTGTTTTGAGTTGGTCTTCATTATTATCGTACGAAATACCTAACCGGAACCAAGCGTTAGTCTGGGTATACACAGGGTGGTGCATGTGAACAAACATGACTCGCATTTCGTTGACTGTGAACTTGGTGATTGACATGAGCGACGACCAACGGCCTGGATGGGGAGCGCTTAACGATGCTAGGACTCAATTCTCGACATGATTCCTACTGATTGGGTAATTACTGGACGTTCTCTTCGCGACGAAATACATTTACAACCACCAAAATTGGGGAATGACACGACAAGTTAACAACGCTCATGTCGGTAACTACCCTTCTCCCCTTACCCCCCCCCCCCCCGCCAGCCCTCCTACCCTATCCCATAACCTACCCGCCCGATATAATCACAAGCATTCTTTTTTTCCCCTAAATCATCAGTGCCAGGCGATGTAGGCAACTTAACCACTATACTGGCTGCTAACTTTTGTCTCCCGTACACTACCGCTTAATCGAATCCGAGCGTGCCGTTTTTCGCCCGTCGACTTGAATAAAATGTTACAACTCGCGCGTTAATTCGTCGCGTTTGTACGGCCGTCTGCGCGAACGATTATCCAATTTGTCGCTTTACATATTTTGTTCGTTGACACTCTCCCCGAGTCGGCAGGGCCGGGAGAGGAAATGGCACGTTGAAACGGGAATCAAGATGCCAGCAGAAAAGTGCGACCAACCCCGTGGTGCCATTCTGTGGCCCATTGTAGTCTCAATTTCTCGTCTAAGGAGAAAGGAGGGACGAGACGGAGAAATGAAAAGCAAAAGTAAAGCATAAGCTCTTAAATATTTGTGTTTATAGCCGGTTGTATGTTCTCATGCCACAGTGCAACTTGACACCATTTTTTAAAGTCATGTGTTAAAATTTCATACCACTATATACTTACGATTATATTTCTACTTTGCATGCCCGTACACATCGAATGAACAGCTTCTGCATGGCGGCTGTTTTTACTTCTCAGTTTTTTTTTTCTTTAAAGTTTGCCCTTGCACTTGTTTCCTTCGATGCGTCTTCTTTCTCAGCATATTATGAAGGTGAATATTGCAGCAGAACAGTTCTCAGAAACACACACAGCCATTACTGTACTATATAATTTACGTCATTACTATATGATACGATACGATTCAGTCAGTTCCTTTATAAGCAACGATATTATAACAACGTTTTCATGCTGATGCAGCGCCTTTTAACATCTCTCAAAAATACATACAAAATGCATTGCTATCCAAAGGGAACAGAAGGTTTGTACGCTTTGAGGTTATCGAAGTTCGTTTTGAAAGTAGTTTCGGTTTACCTCTAACGGGGAAAGACGTTCTATCTGAAGGGAATTGAAGTGTTACTTGAAGGGAAATGAGAGGACGAAAAGGAATTATGTCTCTACCTGAAGTGGATTTTAGATTCAACTCCAATGACATTGATGATGATAGTGATGATAATGACGATGATGAAGATAATATTAATTATAACGATGATGATGATGATGATAATAATAATAATAATAATAATAATAATAATAATACTAATAATAATAATAATAATAATAATAATAATATGATAATTATAATAATCATGATAATACTGATGATAATAATGTATTAGTTATCCAAGAAAGATCCTTTATTGCCAGCGTTGTCATCAAAGAGAGCCTGGGTATTATCATAATCAAAGCATTGCCCTGGCTTCATCATCTCTCGGTAAAACTTGGTCGAGAGGGACATTAAACATTTTACTCACTCGCTGCTCATTTTGTCCAATAAGGTACATCCTTTGGCTTAACGAGTCCGTAAAAGTTTAAAATCCGATCAGTACTAAAACTAATACGCAGTTTTACTCTGTGTTATAATACGATGCATAATATCTTACAAGATATCTTCAACGAGGATGAAATGATGTGGGGGGGGGGGGAGTGGGACGAAGGGGAGGATGTGTGTGTTTCCGTATCATTGGCTCTGAAGAGAGGGGTGCTACTGTCATTTTACGACAGGGTGGCCATGTACATAGCAGGACGATGTGTGTGTGTGTTTTCTCGAGCATTTTGGCATGGCAGCTAGTAAGACATCTTCATTTGACAGAAAATGAAGCATGATCGAGGATAATCATAAACACAACCGTTTGGATCAGTTCCTTCTGAATCGGCGCGTGAAACAAGGTGAACAAAAAAAAAAAGAGAGAAACAAAAAACGAAAGGTTGTTCCTGGATGCAACGACTTAATTAACGTCTCCACCATCACGCCGTTTTTTCCCTAGTATTGCACATACAGCGTCAGTATCCTTTACTGCAGACTGTGTTGTGGCTATATCTCGAGCTCAACTCCTTGATTTCACACATTCATGCTCAAAATAAGCTTCATAATAACGCCATATTCATAACTCCATTCCCTTCCAAATCATCTCAACACTTCAGTAATTTACCCCCCTACAAAAAACAAAAAAGGAGATGGGTTGATTTATGATTCCTTATGGTCGATGTGGTTGTGTTAACTTATCAGAGATCAAACTTTAGACACTTGTGGGATCATGACCTCCCCCTCCCCCCAGTAAAAGAACAAAAAAAAAAAGAAGAAAAAGACGGAAATGCCTCATATGGAAGGAGAGGTTTAAAGGGGAAAATCCATTCCAAATAAAAGTTATTCTTATTTTAAAAGAGAGAGAGAGAGAGAGAGAGAGAGAGAGAGAGAGAGAGAAGTAAAATCTTACGAGTTCCAAGGTAAAAATTTGACTGATATCGGATGAAAAATAAGGAAGTTATGACATTTTGAAGTTTTGCTAATTTCTGCAAAACAGTTCTTGTACAGTGAATAAGAATATGCAAATGAGTGAGCTAACCACGTCATTACTTCACAATGTTTCAATGATCGTGTACCAAAAAAAAAAAAAATGGAAAAAAATCAATGTTTCTTCCATTGAAGTCTGAAACATTATGTTATTCTGCAGGGTTGAATAACTTCAGAATAGTGATCAGTTAGATATACGAGGATTTAAGCCTCGGCCATAATTGCGTTTGAATGAAAAACTGGAGATTTCAAACTTTAAATCTTCAAACTATATGGCAAGTTGTGAGGGGATGGCATGCTCACTTTACCATTTGCATATTCATATTGACCGTTCACAAATTGTTTTCCGAAAAAAAAATAGCGAAACTTCAGAATGTCATAACTTCCTCGATTTTTCATCCGATTTCGATAAATCTACCGTCGCACTCGTAATATTTTACCCTTTCTTATCAGACCAACTTTAATATATTTGGACTAGTTTTCCCCTTTAAAGAAATGATGCTTGCAGGGAAGGTTAAAGGGTACAAAGCAAAACAAACCAACAAACTGTAGATCCATAGAGTACACAAAAGTTATTGGGATGTTGAAATAGAGAAATGTATGTATAAAGGTGAAAGGTGAAATATAAACATACAAAATGTGAAGAGGATACGCATGTTCACGTTTTACTTGTAAAATCGTTTATAAGGGAACACAAAAGAATACTTAATTATAGTCCTCGTAGGTATGGAGCGGTAAAGAAAATGTGCGATGTGATCTCCTATAAACAGGAGGAAATGAAGTGATAAACAATACTGAATGATTCAGGATTCAGGATTTCATGAATGAAGAGTTTGTTTAAGAACAACTATTCTACAACTAGCATAGCCACTCAAAAGGACGGATCATTTACATGACTTGAGCAAGATCAGGAGAGTCAATGATGGACAATAGCTAATCAACGCAGCAAAAGATAAGCGAATTGATACATTCATAAAAGTATAGTACATTACCGACCGTAAATAAAGAAGACAGGATGTCCAAAACGCGTGAAATACATTGTGTATGTCGAGAAACTTTCGCCGTAAATTTTACGGAAAGAAAATTAAACACGGGAAAAAACCTTTTGTTAGTGTGCAGAGGCGAGGCGGCTGAAATTGGCAAGCGGAGGGGGGAAAGACTTATTGGTCCCCCGGCCGAGTCTGTCGGCGCCCCAGCCTACCCATGCGTTGGACGCCGCGCGACGCCTGGTTAAGCGTGGATAGCTCGAGTGGAACCAACCAACGTTTCCACATGGAAGAGTCGAAGACAGGAAAAAAAAAAAACACCCCAAAACGGTCAACGTCAGACTGTGACGGGTACACACCTTCGATGTAGCGGTAAAACACGATAGGAAATTTGAAGAAGACCAAGAGAAAGAAGATGAATAATTCAGAGAAGAACGATGAAAGGAAGAAGAATGAAGAGGTAAAGAAGACAGGGCAGAAGAATGGCGTCTAAATCCATTTCAGCTGAAATTATGATGATAAATTGTGTGCTGCATTGACTCATGTCTGTTTTCTTTTAGTTACTTGACATTTAGCTATGCGTATAAGTGGAAAGGTGACTGACAGGCAAAAAAAAAAAATATAGAGTTTAATGGGAAAAGATTGATTGTTTGGGATGCATGGTGTTATAACTTTTCCTTGGATTATTGATCCCTTACTTGTCATTTTATTACCATGTTCGCCAAAGATTATTTCTCTATTCCACGCCATTCTGAAATTCCGAAAGACTTGACTACAAGCCACAAACCGCCATATAATATTAACAAAAAACCCTTATTTTCCCCTGTATAGGCTATTCGGTAAACAGTTGGTATACGCTGCTTGTGTGAGCCAGATTATCAGAGTTATATATCTTTTTTTCTTCAGAAATATTAACGAATTGTATAATATGATTATGAATATAGGGACTGTGATATGCCAACCACAATGGTGCCAAACCTCACAAACTTAATTCCATACAACCACGGCTAACATGCTAACAGTATTGATTGTTTACATACGTTAACCTTCATTAATTTTTATTTTGAGGATTGTTCTTATTATATAACTCATCTTCTGATTTGACATTCAAGTAAAATTGGCTTTGATGCTCTTCTTGAGATAGTCCACTTGGTAATCCATTTTCATGCACATTTTGTGAGATGTCGATAAAAAACAAGCCGACATTCTACCCTGCGTACATGAAAGCACGGATAAACAATGCCCTATTCTCTCTTGATAAATTTCCCAGAAATGATAATGCTGGCTTTTTACTTTCTTTCAATAATGAAATGAATATCCCCTATCTTTTTACTCTGTGCTGGTACTTTAACATATTACATATTGTTGGACAGAAAAAGAAGTGTCAACGCTGAATTAATTCACGTTTTACTTACTATTAACCGTCTTTCTTTCTGAACTACAGAAAACAGTAGAAACCTTCAGTTAGGCATCAAATTCTGATGAATGGTAATATCGATGATTATCATTATCAATGCTATCGATAATTAAAGCTTAATACAAACGGCAAACAAGAAAATTGTCATTTTCATAGTTATGCCTATATTTCATACTCTTACCCTCTTGCTTGTTCAATTTTTCTTCATAAGAGAGCAGTCATGCAGTGAGTCAGTAGAGAGAGATAAAAAAAGAAAACACACACACAAACAAACAAACAAAAGGGGTCTATGTTTTGAGAGGATCCTTGGTAGAACATCAACTACGTTTAATGCAGTGATTCGATCGCTGCCACCTCTTAAGATGAATGATTCAGCGTTATTTCTTATGTCGGGTGTTAAGTTCTGCTTTATCTAAATTGTCTTCACATTAAATGTATGCTTGTTTGTATGTGTATATCTGTAATGATTATATCTATATCTACAAGAAAAGAGTATTGCCCCCTTTAAGATGATTAGTTCGCTGAAAGCAGCGCTTAAATTGTCGGCTTCCTGTTTAAGCGAGATGTGGATTTTTCCCTCGGAGAAGTGGTCACACATGAGCGCGCGAGTCGCCAGACCGGCCTGCCGTGCTTACCTCGGGCCGCGAGCAACGGCGTGCAATCCGATAGCGCCCCGCTTAGAGATGATGCAAATTCCATGTGCCGCGCTGTATATACGACCCGTATTCCAAGATGGAAGGAGAGGGCGATACCGTTTCCCCTCTCTTGACAGCAAAATAAAACAACCTTTCATCAGCTGAAATGAGCTAGACCACTTCTACGGTGCCCCATCTTAACCTTCTTTTTCTGTCCTTTTTCTTCGTTTTCTTTTTAATATTCTCGCCATTTCGGTATAGCTATAGTTCTCGCGTTTTCAAAAGCGCTCACTTCTCTCTATTTTTTTTTAGTGTGTTTATTTGAGTGATTGGAGTTGTCTTAATATGTTTGCGCTATGCACACCCGTCATAAATCTAAATTGACTCATTAGAGATGGATCTTTGCAGCACATACCCATGGGAGGTACTTCGTTCTTTGATTGCGTTATCAAGGAGCGCCAAGTGCACTGGGATGATGCCTGTTTGAAGACAAACACCGAATAACGCTGGTACATTAGCTCCCAACCGGCGAGAGGTTATGAATAAGCTTTTGCACTGCGACACCTCGCAGTATTTCGCATACACGATAGACATGTCATATATATATATATATATACATATAATATTTTATATACACATCAAAGAGATATTTCGAGTTTTCACTTGAGTCATCAGGACAGAATAATCATTTGAAAAGTAGGACTTGTGACAATTTGTCAGCAGAGAAAAATTATTCGTCCTCTTGGCAAATGCATTGCTAAGACCACGTTCAATACCCATTTTAGATAATAATTCCGGTCCTCGTTACTACAAGATGTACCTACAGAATATAACTTTCACGACATACCATTTGATGGTTATGATCATTGTTTCCACCGTTCGTAAAAAATGCCCGCTATCCCTTACAGGTCTCTTAAGGTAATCAAATTTTATTTCAGATCGTATGTCTACTGGGTCAGTATGAGTAAAAAAATATATATATATATATATATATATATATATAAATCCTATCATGTCGCCATTACGATACTTCTTTCATCATATCCTGTCTGTTTACTCCGCTCACTACCATCTCCAAAGTTTATGCAAGTTTTCATCTATCCGTAAAGAGCTATGAACGAGGCGACTATTGACCAGGTTGACTCGCAAAAATAACTGCATGCTGTCATGTGGTGCGTTCAAATGTTCGTTCGTTCGTTCGTTCGTATTTATTTTGCTTCTCACAATCAAATCAAATCAAAATGACTTACATGGATGTGACAATTTTAAACAAAAATATAACCAAATATGACAAAGGAGCAATACAAAAGTACATGCAGTTTATACTACATACATACCAAAAATCTTTGTAAAACATTTATAGTGGCATATAATACAAAAAAAGCAGTACATTAAATTCAATAAAGAGGCAGGAGACCGTCAGCATAAACATGGCTTGACTGGGCAGATATGACCATTAGTTTACGATATCCGACAATGGACATAATATAGAGTTTTGTTAGAATACTCACGGTAGTTTCTAATACAAAGTGTACTTTTATACGACATCGAGCAAGACCATTTGAAAAAGTACAGAAAAAGCAACAACACATAACACAAAAACAAAACAAACAACAATGTCCATGTTTTATCAAAGCTGAGAAAGTGGGAGTACGGATGTAGGAGAGTGTCTATAGCTATATAGAGACAGACCTAAGAGGCGCCGCATGGGATGTGTTACGTAATCCATTCACCCGCTATCTCCGGGAGATGCGGACAGCGTGACCCTACGTCATAGTATAGCCGACTATAGTTTGGCTCGTTGTCAATTACATGACGCAATATGTGGTTCCCTGACGTCACATTAATGTGGTTTTTTTTTCTCTCTTTTTTTTTTGCTCCACATTTTAATCAAACATAATTTCAACCTGACGCTTCCCGTGGCAGCCATCTGTGAAAATGCAGTCAAACGTTAAATGTGGCTTTTATATTACGTTAAATGAATTCTGAGATCGCTAATGAAAATGATGGCGGTGACGAAAAGTTAATATCGACGCTGTTATGGTGGACGAAAGCATAATATGTTTGGCTTTGTTTTTGGCGAAAACGTATTTGTTTTTGGTTTTTTTTTCACTGCCAATATTACTATCCTTCTGATTTTCATAATCCGCTCATTGAGTAGATATTGGCGACATTACCCATAACCAAATATGATTCTGGGTAATGATTCCAGGCAATGAAAAACGTCATATGACATTATCATGCTTTTCATTTAGATAGTAGGGCCTATTTCATTATCGTTAGTACAATGTATAACAACAACAAAAATTCCATGTTATGAGCAAAGTCGCTTTTAGTATTGTTATTATTGGTATTGCTATTTCATCTATTCCATGAAAAATCCACGAATCTAGATTTTTGGACTTTAATGCTCAATTTGAATTAAGAAAAAAAAATTAGGTTCAGAAGTTATGGAAAAGCATTGTTCCGTTCTTCATGCACACCCAACATCCCAGCTGCTACAAGGCCGTAAAATATGAAAGCGGACTAAATCACAGTCGGACTATAAAGGCATCTTCCAAAGCTTAGAACATGATAATCTCACCCGAAAGTTACAACATCATAATTTATGATATAACAAGTGTCGCTAGTCTGCCATTTGACATACAATGATGTCATCGGATTTCATATTTCCGCTCATGACTGTATAGAGCGCCAAAGTCATGATCAGCCAATTAAGACTGGGTGTATTTTCCAAAACAGACAACGATTATGACAATAATCCTCTCGTAATTAGACGACGTTTCATAGATTTATACGAATGTAATTGCTTATAAAGGTTCGGAGGGGGTTGGGGATTTATGTAGCGAGTTGAATTCATGGGGCTCAAATTGCAATTCCATGATTATTATGATGTTGTTTGTCGTGACATGCATTACTCTCGTGAACAATGGATTTTAGGTGCGGTAGTCCGTTGTTGTCGTTATGTGTGCCAAAGGGGGTGCAGTACGGTCATGCGTACTAATGGGCAGCCGTTCACGACAGACGGACAATATTGCAGGTTTTCATGTACGGCCGCATAATGTATTATTTGGATGTGTTTGTGTTTCTTTTTTTCACATTGATTTGTTCTCTCTCTCTCTCTCTCTCCTTCTCTTTCATCTCCTTTCTCTCTCTATCTGTCCGTCTCAGTCCCTCTCTTCTTTTTCTCTCCCTTCTCGTGTGAAGATGGCGTGCTCGAACGGCGTAGAAATGAGACGCGCTTTGTTCGCGCGTAGTCATCCGGGTCTCAAACCGTTGTCTGCGCGGGAGGGATGATGCGTAAACCACACTGTCGCCGCGTTTCGAAAGTGATACTAATCAGGGGACTGTTTGTTTATTCGAGGATTAATTATTGATGTAACCGTGATCATCTGTGCTTTCCGTTTCAGTTGGTTAACTCTCTTTTGTTGATTTTCTTTCCTGGGAGCGATGGAAAACGTTGGAATATACATAATGGTGGTTTGCAAGTTGTGCGCGTGTGCGGGGGTCGAGTGGGGCATAGTGGGGGTACCCTCCTGTTCAAAACCTCAAAATGTCGAGGTTCATAGTCCTATTCCAATTCTCAGGGCCTAAGTGATAATGGAGGACCATACATATTCTGTAATAACGCGGCTGTCACACTCTTTCCATTAACTATAGAAGTGCGTTCTAACTGCTAATTACGTCTCGTGTTATCATAGTGCTATAAGAAGCGATGGGCTTTTGTCTATTATATGTGTGTGTGTGTGTGTGTGCGCGCGCGCGTGCATATTTTATGGAAGCAGTTTACCTTTTGCCATTAGGCGTGCACTTGAAGTTCTGCCATGCAGAAAACTCCATTTAGGAGCAGTGCTGGGCTAGAAATTGCTCGAGAATAATGAAGGCACACCGTCTTACCGGTTTAGGTTTGTTTTTGAAAACGCAGGTATCTTTTCATTAATACATTCGTTGTACGCTGTACTTCCCTTAATAGTGACATCGTTCTGCTGAAATTAGTTTTGCACAGTGGAATTTTCAAGGTGCTTGTTCCTATTGATGCGGGTCAAGTTTGTGAGAAGGACTGCACAACATTACCTTGTCACGGAAATTAAAGTAGGCCTATACGCCTCATACATCGTGAGTGATTGGTTTCAAGAAATGATGTAATTTTGCATTCGTCAACAATCGCTCGTTCAAGGTCAAGTTTTTTTGTTCATGACTGAGAGTACCCGCGACTCTATTTTATCACCTTGTGAAGATGTTTCCCGAATAGCTCTCACAACGACCAATTTTCAATGCAATGGCAAATGGTACAAAGGCAATGGTACAGGTTGGAATGCATAAGTTTGTCTGATTGTCATGCCTGTTATGTAATTGTTTCAGACAATATCCTTTATACTGGTAAATGTATGAATCTGCTTTTCAAGTCATATTTCGGTTCCTTTCCCTTTTATTGATTAGGCTTCTATGCAAGGTTCGCCTCTTGTTCAATCAAGCCCTGACGGCATTTACCAATTGCTACTGTTAATTACGTAATAAACACCCATTCTTTTTCATAACAAGGAGACAATGTTAAATCAGCAAGCGTACCGACTCCGTGAATTATGTCAGAACGACAAGTTGGAAATACATGCAGATATGTATTTAGATATAAAGAGATATAAAATGATTGAATGAGCTATATTTATTTCTAACCATTCGAAACGTCTACCTGTATGAACACACGACAAAATATGTGTTGGGATAAAGAATTGAATATCCTATTTTGGATCATGAATCTTTGTGGGTACTTTGTGTAGATGAAGGTCACAGTACGTCATGGTGAATTTCACCCCAAAAATGGTATCTTTTTTAAACCTCCGCCGAAGGGAAGAAATAAAGCAACAAAAGGGGTATTCATAACCATGTGATGGTTGACATCAAATTTCAAACTTCTCAGCGAAACTCAAACGTTCTTGTTGTCGCGGTATTTTCGTACTCTGGCACAAGTGCGCTTGCTGTCCAAGAAGGAGCCATAGCTAAACGGGAATTACTCCTGGCAAAATAAAAACACGCAACTGATAGGATTTAAATGCGATGCAAATTTACTGAGGCACACAGATTAAGAGATCGCGTTTTCTCTATGTTGTTTTTCATTCCGTGGCACGACAGTTGGACATTTTCTTCTTCTGGAATTTCTGTCCCAGATGGTCCATTTATGCCGTCTTTTATCAAAAGCCTTCCCCCTTTTTCCCCCTCCATAACCGTCTCAAGATAGAAGGAATGTTAATGCCTTAACGGTCTCCCCTCAACATGTCGATTTTTCTAGGGCGGGTAAGCCAACACTAGCAATTTACCTAAGTCTTGGCTTTGAGTAATAAGCTAGCAAAATTGACTTATTGACTTTCCGAGATCCCGCCCTGCGCACAGCCCGGGCGGGAGGTTGTCTCTTCTTTTTCTCTCCTATTTCTCAACGCGCGCTCTCTTTCTTGCCTCGTGCAGATTACCGTCGAGGCTGAGGTAAAATGGGGGTCGGCTGCGCCTCCCGCTCCGCGACGTCAGGATGGAAGCGTAATCGACAAGCTAAGCGAACCGTGGTCTCTGTAAACAGAGCCGTAGCCTCCGACCCCAGATGGAAATGCCATAGAGCCGGGCCTGTATGAAAACAACAGCGCTGTGTTGGCTTGCTTTCTCGCTGAGACGTCTTGAAACAGTATCCGAAAGGAAAATACAGCGCGACTCCGGGATAGTTAAGTTGTCAATTCCGGGCCTGCAAGCTCAACAGTGGATGGAAGCAAAGTTCAGATAGCTTTAAAGGGAGCAAGTCTGCTTCGATGCACCTCGTCATGGAAGGTCCAGTGAACATTCACATCACATTTATAATCCTTACATCCAATTTACTCCCTGTGAGTAATTCAGAAGTCGAAACAACAAGACGACAAAATATAGGACATAGTAGTCAAACAAGGAGTAAAACAACTAATAATCTCTTGCATTATTGTCTCAAGTAGTACATTGTATTCACTTCAAATGTAGTCAATAGAAGATTTGAAGAAGTAGTCTTATACATATTACATACATGCATACATTCACACATACACATACACATTCGTACGTATTTGAACACACACATATGCCTACACACATACAGACGTATACATACACACATACATATGTACATACACATATTCGTACGTATTCGAATGCACACATACACGCACACACGCCCACGCATACATACATTCATAGACAGAGGGGTAACGTTGAGGTGAAATTATGTTCATTAATTAAATCAAGATGATATGGCTCTTGATGCCCCTATAGAAATATGTAGGGGCCTACATTTACCAAGGGCCGTACATGTTGAAAGATAGTTTACTAATTAGAGTCGTTCTGAGAAAAATGGAAAAAAAACAAACAAACAAAACATGACAGCTAGTGTAGCATGGTTGGAAATAGCGGAAGTGCCAAAGAGATTGTGAAAAATTATGATTTTATTTAGAACAAACCTTTTCTGTACTCCATTTCATCAAACAGTAGTGAAACAATAAAACTGAAGCTTACGTCGATCGAATTTGTAGCCACCTTTAAGTGATGATTTCATTTATGAGTCATGATAATGATGAATAAATTTGGAAAAATGCTGGCATAGAACATGGCGAAATTATTATATTATAATATTACATTCTCCAATAAAGTTAAGAATGTGTTTGAACGCACGCGGTGTCTTTCTTTCGCTGACTACACTGCGCTAATGTTGAAGCCGCGCGAGTTCTGAACTGCCAAAAGTTGTTTCTGACAGCAAGAGATCATTGAGAGATAAATCCAAATGGTCTCTTCTCCCTCTTCTTCTCTCTCTCTTCTCTCTCTCTCTCTCTCTCTCTCTCTCTCTCTCTCTCTCTCTCTCTCTCTCTCTCTCTCTCTCTCACTATGCATCCGTGAATCAAAGTGTACTTTATTGCCCTCAAATACTTTAAGGGATGGTATCAATGGTAGATTGAGGTGAGGATTCAGCTTTTAACTTTTTGCGAGATATAGCATTTGTACTTTAGAAACCCCTTTATGAAATGTTAAAGATCATACACTTCTAAGAGGAATTCAAAGTTTATTTAATGAAAATCGATTTTGTAATGGCTAGGATACAAAAAAAAACCAAAAGTAAAACAAAGTAGTCCTAATAAAAGTGGGTCCCACCTTTTATTAGGACCTCTTTGTTTCTGGATATCTCAGCCTTTTCAAACCAAATTTTCATCAAATAAGCTTTAGATATCCTCATGGAATTGTATGCACTTCATATCTTATAATACGTTTCTCGTTATCACACACACACACACACACACACACACACACACACACACACACACACACACACAAGTTGGAAACCTAAAAGCCCATCTCAAACAAAACGATACCATCTCCTTAACGTGACTTGCCGAATCTTATTCGATACAAAATATTTCATTCTGTCCAGTTCGGGCAATCGATGGTTGCTGATGAACTCCCTTTGAAAGGGGAAGCTTAAACAAGGCCTTCACAGATGTCAATCTTGAGTGTTCGTCTTCTCTTCTCTCCCCCCCCCCCCCCACATCCCCATCTCTCTTTCTTATGCTAAGGACGGACTGGATACTCTTTTAAGCGGCTGGACGGACAGCTAGGGCACGAAGAGATATGTATTCGTAACGGGGGCCGTGTTTACAGAATGCAACGGATACTTTAATACTGCCACGTAGAAATGCGGACCGCTAACTATCTGGGCTAAAGCTACAAGACCCGATCCCCTATCTGAGAGCGCCGCGAATTCTGTAAAATGATGTCTGCATTTACTCCCATGCAGCCACTTCTCATTCTCACTCACTTACTTACTGTTTCACTTTATCTCTTCCTCTCTCTCTCTTTCTCTATTTATCTATTTCTCTTTCTTCTTCCTCTTCTCTATCTCTTGTTCTCTTTGTAATATTATTCTTCTCTCTTCCTCCCTTCCTTCCCACCACACTTATCTATGTCTCGGATCCCCCATTTATCAATCCATGTGTACCATTCCACGACCGCATATGTGTATATGTATGTATGTATGTATGTATGTATGTATGTATGTATGTATGTATGTATGTATGTATGTATCTACCTATCTATCTATCTATCTATCTATCTATCTATCTGTCTATCTATCTATCTACTGGAGTATCTGCCTATCTATCTATCCATCTATCTATCTATCTATTTATCTATCTATTTATTTTTCTATCTATATATTTATCTATCTATCTAGCTAGCTAGCTAGCTATCTATCTCATTTTCATATTTCTTTCCCCCTTCTGCTTGCTTTATAGACATGTGTGAGAAAAAATGGAAAGATTATAGAATTACATTATCAGTCACAAATTGTCTACCCTTGCACTATTAAAGTAATCCACCCTGAATTATTGTATGTAATTCTTACAAATTGATAGATAAAACAATATATGCGATTTGCGAAATGTATGCTTTGTATTTTGTTTCACTCTTCTGGTGCATGGAAATAAATGACAATTGAATTGAATTGTATTGAATTGAATTGAATTGAATTGAATTGAACTGAATTGAATTGAACTGAATTGAATTGAACTGAATTGAATTGAATTGAATTGAATTGACCGTAGACAATGTATGACGATCTGCTGTACTTCGTAAAAAGTCATTTTTTCCACCAAAATGCATACCTCTCATCAATACAGAATTACCATTTGGCAAAAGCAGAAATGTCAGCTAAAGTAGCAAGTTCCTGATTTAGAAATAAATAAGACGTCCACCGAACAAGTTTGAATGTTTTCTCTTCGTCATCTTTTGTTTCTAATAAAATGGATCTTCTTTTTACAAGGGAATGCATTCATCAATCTGCTTTTTACATCCATGGGGTGTGATTTTTACAAGGGAATGCATTCATTGATCTGCTTTTTACAATCATGGGTGTGATTTTTACAAGGGAATGCATTCATCAATCTGCTTTTTACATTCATGGGTCTGCTTTTTACAAGGGAATGCATTCATTGATCTGCTTTTTACATCCATGGGTGTGATTTTTACACGGGAAAGCATACATCAATCTTCTTTTTACATTCATGGGTGTGATTTTCACAAGGGAAAGCATTCGTCGATCTGCTTTTTACATTCATGGGTGTGATTTTTACACGGGAAAGCATTCATCAATCTTCTTTTTACATTCATGGGTGTGATTTTTACAAGGGAGAGCATTCATCGATCTGTCGTCGCAGCATAATGCCGGAGATCAATGTTACAAGTCACTCTAGTTCCAGTAATCAGAGTATGTTGTATTCGATGTGATTATGTCATCATTTTTGTTCAAGCACAAACAGACCGCCTGTACAAAACGAACTATCGTATCATGGAGCTATTGTATTCATAGCAAGCATAAGCTTATACGCTCAACAGGCATTGTGGATGTCAGAAATAAAAAAAAAAAGAACTCACAAAACTATGCAAAACTATAACTTTTTACTATCGACTACATTTCAAGGGAATCAATGGTTTATTGAAACACGCACACACATACACAAATGCACACAAAAAATACAGATGACAAGTGTATACAAGAAAAAAAAATAACTACTCTGCATTCATCATGGGGCAGGCATCCAAGTGTTGCTTCTTGCGTCAGTGATGGGTGTTTAGTCTTCACTGGTGTTGGTGTCGTAGACGCGATTCGGATTCCTTTGGGGGTCAAACAAGCTGACATTTCTTGAAACCAGCTTCGCACACCTTAGTCGTGATTTGAACCCTGGTATAAGCGCGCGCAGGTAGGTGGAGGTTAGAGCGGCATACCTATAAACTCTGCCTTCTCCTATAATTACTGTATAGATTCTTGACTTTCTGTATCAGCGTGATGAATAAAATGAACATATAGATAGTAAGTGCATATGTTTTTGTTTGTTTGTTTGTTTGTTTGTTTGTTGTTGATTTTTTAACAGTACAAATGTGTGGGGGTTTTTTGTGATTACCTATAGTGGGGACATACAGTTTTTAGATTGCACTGGGATATTTGGGAAGACAAGACGCTGAACACGTCAACTATTCAACACTTACTTCACTTTCAGTCTGGTTCATACAAATAGATAATAGCCTGCAACTGTGGGTTGACATTCAGAACAAAGTATAAGAACAAATCCACACGACGACTATATTACTTCGATAACACACATCCAATAAAGGGAAAGCAGAAACAAATTTGAAAGTTTATTTCAAATTCAGCACTTGGCTTATAGCCACCACTTGACGAAGATCCATCATGTTATAAATAATGTTTGTCATTCTACGAAACAATACTAGAAATGACATAATTTGGCAGCACCATGTCTTATGGAATGGAATGCTTGTTTTTAAGTATTATGGCATTCTTGAGATTCTCTTGTGAGTTAAAATGGTATACAACAAGGCGGTTTTTTTTTCGTTTTTGCATCTGTTTGCGATATTGAATGTTACATGAAGCTTGTAAAAAAAAAAGATGATTCAATGGAATGCTGAAACACTCATATGAATGTTTTACTTGTAGTCGACACAAAGCTATATTAATTGGCCTTGGTTCCATTAAAACAAAACGATTATTATCATGACGACGAGAAACATTCGCATTCAGAGAATAGTCTTATAAGAACGAGTTAGTATCAATTTTGATAATGAAATACTATGTCAAAATCTCACCCAACGGAGCCGTATAACTTCGGCAAAGGATACGTATGTGGAAGGTACTAGGGAGTCGAGGATGCAATGATTGTATCATCTCTTTTTATTACCATTTCTTGTTATTCCTAAAAACTTCGGGTTTGCAGAGAAAGATTGATACAGGTTTGTTTTTGTTTGGTTCCCTCACGAAATATTGATTTTCCCCGAGGAAAGTTAAAATGCACATACGGAAACCAAAGTTTGCCCTGCTTCAAATGTTCTGTTCCTCCGCCCGAATTGGGGTGAGGGAAGAAGTGCTTAATGGTAGGTGCGAAACAGGAAAAAGCGCTCGAAAGCGAGGAAACTCGAACCCGTTTTTTGGCGACGATGTTCTCTGAAGAGGCAAATATCGTGTGGAAAGAGCGATCGAAACTAAATTGAAATCCAAGCAAACATATCATGACAGACTGAAGTGCAAAGGGGCGTTTGTGATGCAAATATCGGTAACACAAGCCCATCAGCTTTATCAATACACGGCTGGGTCACCCTCGATAAAAGGGAGTCGTCCGGTGCTATCGAGGGCTCACTCTGTGAATGACAAAATAAATTCACAGCACTCTAAAACACCCACGAGTACGAATATATTTCAGTTCTCGCATTTTTTCGATTTTGTTTTATGTTGATCTGACATTTTATACGTATAACTTTCGAAGTAGTGCATCCTGGATATTGGCCTTCGTGACTTTCATATTGGTTTCACAGAACTAGTTAGGATTTAGTTTTTTAGAACGGATTCAGTTTCTTATTAGCATAGCATATGACTGCAGGGGTGTCTTATGTGATGGGATTTCTAGGCGTTCCATAGTCTCTCCTCTGTAGGGCCATTAGGGGTAGTCTCAAGCACTAGTGCAGGACAATATACGACATGCACGGGGCTTGCTTCTCTCGGGTTTGTTGAAGTTGATAGATCACTTTCACGTGAGATTAAAAGAAACGTCAAACACCATGGATATAAAAAGATAAGAAAGAGATTGGAAACTCAGCAGATATGGGCGAAAGAGAATATTGTTATTGAGACATATCTTGCTCATTACAAAACCATTGCGCAACTCGTCGGAATACATCTGTCCCTTGCCTGTCTATAATCGTCTACCGCATTTCATTCGTCATCATCATTTCCTTTTCCCGTTTTATAGTACCACGATTATTTACTGGTACATTTTCATTAGCTTTTATGACAGACGAGGTCAATACGTGTAGCAGCCATTAGCTTCCGACCTTTACGACATAGATAAGACGAACGTATTTCACCTTGAAACAAAGTGTAACTATCTCAGTGCATACTGTATAGCAGAGTAAGACTGTTATTGTCTACTCAATTTCAATGTAGAAAGACTTTTTTCAATTTGTTACAACAACTTGTTTACGATGTCTTGTTGGTGCGTATGATATCTAAAGATCTCTGTAAGTTATAAAGACAGGTTCTATCACATGAGAATATAAAGCAAAGGAGCCCGGATATTCACTTCAACATTCAGTATAAAAATATCAAGTGGGATATGTCAATTGCGGTCCGGATAGAAGAGGGAACTGGAGAGGGGAACTCGTCCAATGATCAGAACATCACGACGCGCACTTGCGTATAATATACACACACAGACACACAGACACACACACACACACACACACACACACACACACGCACACACACACACACACACACACACACACACACATATGCATATGCATATATATATATATATATATATATATATATATATATATATATATATATATATATGTATACATATATATATATATTGTTGTATATACTTGGATGAACTAATACTAAGGCTAGAAAACCCACTCAGACCAATCCTAATGAAAAATGCACGCGTAGAAGTTTTTGGAGTATTGGAAATTCTTTGAGTACTCAAGTACTCCTTCCCATCACTTTATCCCTTTCTCTTCTCTTCTCTCTCTCTCTCTGTTTATCTATCAGATAGATTCACTCCATCTCTTACACGACACATACACACGTACACACACACACACACACACACACACAGACACACACACAGACACACACACACACACACACGGACACACTTGCACACACTCACACACATTCACACACTCACACACTCACACACTACACACACGCATTCAAAATGTAGTCGAAGTGTTACATTGTCTTTTGAGGTTATTTGTCTCTACAGGCTTTGGAAGTATCTACATATGTTAATTTCTCCACGTATTGGCAATTACACATTGATAGTCAAGAGGAAAACGGTAAATTTTTATTGTCGAATCTTTGTCAGCCAAAGCCTTGAAGAAGGGGGAGGCCCCGAAAAAAAAATAACTCACTGACTAAAACGCATTACCCGTTTTTCTCTTGACTGTCTATCTATCTATCTATCTATCTATCTATCTATTTATTTATCTATCTATCTATCTATCTATCTATCTATCTATCTATCTATCTATCTATCTAAACATACATACATACATACATACATGCATACATACATACATACATACATACATACATACATGCATGCATATATACATAACAACATATAAACATACAAAATACAAAAAATGAGAGTGCTTGTGTATACATAATGTAAAATGATCGGCGGTCCCATTATGCTATTCAATTCATATCAAATTTCGATAGAAAGAAGCATACTCTAAAAATTCGGTGTTATTCAACAATTGATTTGAGACCTACAGATGGAGTCAGACATTGACATGATCAGACTACATCCTGGAAAACGCATCAAGCCTCAAGAGAGGGGACAACTTATGGCCCATTAACACAAAAATGTATATGTTATCGGAGACAGTTTACAGCTGTAAAAATGTTTTTTCGGACGCCTTTTTTGAATTTCCAACTACCAGCTCGTCTAGTACGGGCCAGGAATGGAAACTTTTACGAGCATTCCATATTATTAAATGATTTTCTTATTTGTACTTTGAACTCATGTGTGTGTGTGTTTTTAAAGAAAAAATATATAAAAAGATAGTAACTGTGATCTGTATCATTTCACATTTCGTGACTTAGTGTACTGGCTTTGACGCCGCTTTCCACTGTGGAGAGTATTTTCAAAATGGGTATCGCGTTTTATGATAGCCCGCATCGCTTTCTTCGGATGTTATCCGATATCTTCGTGTACCGACTGCTTATGTCTCGCATATCGTTTTAAATTGCCTCTCCCTTTTTAATTTCATGAGACTAAAAAAAAAAAGAAGCTCCCATCATGGTATCTGACACTGCATCGAAATGATATTATGTGGAAACCGACTTATAACTCAAGGTTTTAATTCGTCTTTGTTTGACGACTATGCTTTTCTTCTGGCAGAAATTGAGCAGGTGCATTTTTTTTTCTTGCTAGTCAAGTGTAATGGTATCTGTGGGAGGAGTATAGTATTACCCCGGACGTGACGTAAGCAACATGGGTAATTCACGGTTTTACATGGACGCAATGATGTTAATAGGATATTATAGTCTATTATGTCGGATTATATTATGTTATATCACCGTATCATGTTATATTGTATCATACTATATCATATTATAATGTATGATATGATATGATATGATATGATATGATATGATATATTATTATATTATATTATATTATATTATATTATATTATATTATATTATATTATATTATATTATATTATATTATATTATATTATATTATATTATATCATATTATATTATATTACAATATGGTATATCATTGTATGATGTGATATAAAATGATAATATGATCATATCATACTATACCACATCTGTTATAGTATTGACTTCATGAAATCTACGAAACAGTTTAATGAACGAAGAATGATATTCTCTATTATTATATAGATATATGTGCAGCTTTACAAAAGACCTTGTGAATGTATGTGCGTACGCGAGTTAATTTGATAAATAGCTTTTAATTTGTGGGGGATTTTTTAGTACAAGAAATAATGCTAGTTTACCACACCAGTAAAATAGGTCGAAATTGCTGCACAAATGAACACTCTTTTATTGTACAAATCTCTTCGCTTCGAAGAGATGGAGAGGACTTGGAAAAAAAAAAAAAAAAAAACCTTTGTAGGCCTACTAAACTGTCAGTAATTATGTGCTTGAAATGAGTTAATGGCATTTACCAAGCTGGCTTACATTAGTGAAATCGAACATTTTTTTTTTTTTATGTAATGAACTTGACTGTTTTTTCTTCGACCCTCTCGGCGGGATATGGAGGCGATGAAATATTATTCATCGAATTTCCTCGGCATCAACTTTTATGCCCCGAATAGTTCCGTTTTGGTTGCTAATCGCATTACAGGGAGATTCTCCACAGCGAGAGAGGGTGAGAGAAACGGAGGGGGGGGGGGGGGGGGTAATGCTATAGGAGTAAGGAAGGGAGGGAGGAATCGCTTTCGTTTCAAATGCTTTTCTTTGGGAGTAAAAATAAATACTATTAACTGCTGTATAATAACCAAAGAGAACGTATATTGTTTTGCATCTCAAACAATCGTATGTTTTTTGTTTGTTTGTTTGTTTGTTTGTTTGTTCGTTTGTTTTCTCGAATGATATCAGGGTTATTCTTTGAAAATCACCTCAGGGTAGGTTGCCCGATGTACACCGGCCCGCTCTGTATAGTGCTTTAATAAAAGTTTTGTGTGTGTGGGGGGGGGGGGGGGGGGGAAGAGGGGAAGGTCATTACATACCTGTACTTATTCACTAGGTAATATCTTACTCATGATAAAAATAATATCTCAAACATACTGTTAGACTTGCACCCAGGGGTCACCAGGTACAATTATAAGTCACGCCTTCTCCACTGCTGTTTGGTAGTATTTAAGCGCAACACTTCACAAGCGGCTAATACTTGATATCATTATTCCCACACCAAGACAACAATAAAGGCAAGGAGAGTCTTAATTTTGTTTTTTTTTTCCGTGGTCTTTAATCAAGATGGGGGCTAACTGAACATGGGGCGTATGTGAGGAAATGAAGTGAAGGTTAATAGCCAGCGTGCTTCACTTCTTCTCCTATTCGGGGGAGGGGGGGGGGTCTATGGATGACTGAGAAGAAGAGAGAAAGGGAGAGAAAAGGAAAACGAAAAGAGACATATCAGAGGAATTACGTTTCACAGTTTTATGCATAAACCTAAAATAAATTGGTTTGCGTCTACCCTTCGATCCATATACTTTTGCCTTGATCATCAGATATTCGCTGACCTTGTCTTTCTTTTTAATTACGCTGTTAAATCAGACGTTACATATGCAGTATCGGAATAACATGATACGATTCTAGGGAAATTAACTACGACCTCGTGCAATTTACGATATTGTTCATTGAGTCCTGAGGCAGGCCGTTTTAGCGATAGCAAAAATATACGGGCACGCGGTTCTTCCCCAGTTTGTACCGTGGGCGTTCAAGTTTTATTCTGCTGATGATACAATTTGGTGGCGTGGCTGATCTCCATTCCATGCATTTTCCTCTTCTGTAGTTTGTTATGAATCAAAGTCCGATATGATATTTCAGCTGGTTATTGTGAGACAAATTATACACACACCCTACATTGGCACTGCGGATGTACAGATGTATGCATATGTATGTATGTATGTATGTATGTATGTATGTATGTATGAATGTATGTGTGTATATGTATGTATGTAAGTGTGTATGTATGTATGTGTGTGTGTTTAGGTGTGTTTGTATGTATGCATATAACCATCTATAACATAGTATAATATATAGATATGTGGGTATTTGCGATTGTTTCTTATATAATACTGTGAATGTCAATGTCAAGATTTAAAGTTATGAACGCATGTCAGTGCATATTTTTATGTAGCTGTTGGATAAAAAAAAAGAAACATATAATATGACAGATGTAGTTTTGCCATGTGACGACAAAAGGACAATCCAAAGTGCAATAATGTTGAACAGTTTCATGGAAAACGGACGAGAATTAGGAAAGCGATGGAATCATTAAAGTTTCACAGGTTTTCACCGAAAGTACGTTAATTGGAAGAAGCGACGATCATGATGATGTCATGTATACATCATTCTCCCACTGGATGGCAAACACAATTATCATAATTAAGTCATGCGTGTGGTCGGTGATTTAGCAACTGCCTCTTCTTTTGTTCTAAAAGTCATCGTTGCTATATAGGTTACTATTATAGACTACATAACTTAATATAACGAAGGATATATTTGTATTTTGGAGTGATTTCCTTTCGAAGGAAGGGGAGGATTTGTGCCCCTTATTATCACCTCTGCCAATTTAAATGGGATTGTGTCACTGATTCGTAAAAACACGGGGAACTTTAGCAACTTCCTAATCTTCTTACTCTCGGTTCGGTTTTGATGAAACTTTTGCTATGCTGTTCGTCTGACTGTACTTTATTTATTAACCTCACTTGAAATGATGTACAATAGCACTTGAAGTTCGTTTAATCTGACTCTTCGGAAACATGGTGATATTGCATTTAAACAAGGGCGCGTTCTGATCTTAGTTTTCCAGTTAAACATTGTGTTCTTTCTAAGGAGTAATTCTTATCTGATAACGTTACCCTTTAAAAGATGCAGCTGTTTTACAACATACAACAAGTTGAAATTTATGTTATTTGAATCGACAACTACGCAATATGATGCTTTAATTCTTCGACAAACTCGGTGGCCGCGATGCGCTTTGATTGTTTTGACCAAATACAGATAAAAGAGGGGCGAAAATAATTCACTTGCAAAAAAAAGTCGTAAATTTGGCCCAAATTCTCGAAAATTGTAAACTAGTCGAGGCTCGCCAGGTGATTGGGAATAATTTCTATTGCTTTCTTTCTTTCATAAAGAAACTGAACAATATCAACTCGATTATCCTCGCATAGGGTCATAATTGATATGTGAAATGCAATGAATTGTCCCTCTCTATGGAAAGCAAGAATCAAGGTTAAGTCTTTTTATTTTCTTGGCGAGCGCAGTGCCATCATAAAACTGAAATTCCCATAATGCATCCCTCGGCGCCGAAATAGTATCTCGCCCAATCAGAATCCCGGATTCCCCAGGCGAGCGCTGGTCGTCTGCGGTACCTCGCAGAAGAAGATCTCACGGAGTCGCACTTCATTGCTCAGTAACATATTTTCTCATGTCAGGCAATACACTTGAACTTAATGTCTCACTCCGGACGAGCCTAAACTTTGATGTCAGGTCAAAGGTCGTGAAAGACAGGTGCTCGGTGCTATTCGATTCGCACGGGGCACGAGTGAAATACGCGCAAGAATAAAACGTCTGAAATATGGCTACCCCGACGATCTGAGCTAGGTACAATATTTATGTACGGACAACGGGCGTAAATGCACTTCGGGCGCCGTTCTTATTATTACGACGATTTGTAAAAACGACTTCGGATTTGGGTTGGTGAGTTATGCTTTACAGGTTATAAAGGTGACGAGAATCATGCCAGTGGGCATACAATCACATTTCCAAACAACAGCTTGTCGGGGAGCAAAAAACACCATACTTTACGTCCTAGTGGCTGATCATCAGATTTCCCCCTCTTTTTTAAAGCAATTAAAGCAGCAATAATAACAACACTAACAGCAAGAAAACAAAACACAAAAACAAAAACAAAACAGAATGAAAGCAGATACAATTTCTAAAACAGCATGTACACAATTTCATAGCATTCAAAGCATCGTAAAATATTATTCAGTAAAGCAGTAATCATACTTTAAATACCCAAATATATAACACGCATACAGCAAAGTGATTGCAAAATTACTTTCATCTTGTCTACCCTACCCTCTCGCTAAACACTGAAAGGGAGGCTGCGTAGGACAAAAATTGAAGAGAACTTGCGGAATGTGCCAAAAGAGCGTATTTGAGAACGCGCAAGAAGCGGCAAGGTCCAATAGTTTGGTTGACGTTTTGATGGACACTTGTCAAATTATCAGCACCCCCCCCCCTTTTTAAAAGATTACTTCATCACGGTATAATAACGACCGTTTCCCGTGGAAGTAAATCAGCAGCGTGGACAATGTCTTGACTCAAAGGTAATTATTGCTCCATTAGCAGCCATAAATGAAAACATTTCGCATGTATTTCATATCCGTGACGATTGCCCATTGCTGATTCGTTTTGGAAGCATTGAATTACCCTCATTAACGGAGTCATTGACAAAAATTGGTGTAGGTTTTCTTTCTTCTATTTTGTCTTCGGAAAATTTCGTGGGAGCCTAACGATTATCTGCCCATTAAATTGCAGGAAGATACGCGTTTTCCCCCTCCCACGTTTTCTTTTCTTTTCTTTTTTTTTTTGGGGGGGGGTATGAGTAGAAGGAGGGGATGCAAAGTTTCGATTGATTTTGAGTGACAGGGCGGTGTATATTTCTATTTGGCATTACTTTGTTTAGCTATGCTCTTTTTGTCGTTTTGTAATGTTTTTGTTATCTATCTGTATTGCTTTGTTTTGAATTTTTGTTTGCGAATTGACCAGGCGTGTCAGAACCATTTTACACTTGTATATGCTGCCCCCAACTTTCAGCTCTTGCTTTGGGGTCAGCAAAATGCGTATGAATAGCGACAATACGTAAGCTGTCGATGATAGAATATCCAAAGCAAAACACACACACGTCCACAAAAAACAAATAATCCCTACACACACACATACTTGCACATACAAGTAGACAATTATATGTGATTATGTTCCAGACAATTAAAGTGAATTTTGAAGAACTTGCCGAATATGTAGCCGCCATGCAAAGTTCAATGACCCCTAAGATAGACAAAGGCAAGGGGATTCAAGCTAAAACGATAGTGGCGATTACAAGGAATGGAGAACAATGCGACGGAACACTTGATTGCACTGGGCTGTCAACACTTTTCCAGTGACGCCCTAAACCTCTTCTTTTTTTTTTTCCTTTTTTTTTGGGGGGGGGGGGGAGGGCGGGATGCGTGGTTAATATTTCCATGTCTTTTCTAACAAGTGTTCTGACACTTGCGCACCCAGTCAATGTTCGTTGTGACAGTAATATGTGATAACAGTCTGTCCTTGAGCAGCGAAATTTGTTGTTTTTTATTCATTTTTTAAAGTTAGGTAACACCTTATTTTCGGTATTGATATGTATGTACACGGGTGAATCTGTCGACATGATTTCACTATGAAGCTAACTGTAGCTCCATGATTTGACACACGCGCTTAATTTCCATTCACTCATTAGAAAAGTTATCATCCGACCAATACAAGTATACTCGAATCCAGGCCATCGCGTGTGACGTCAGAGATGAAGAACGAGGCATGTTGCGTTTGGAAAGTAATGTTTTTTATGCCAACTGTAAATATGTCATCTTCGTCCCGATTTGGCTTGCGTCAAAAAATGATAACAAACATACAAACACTTGTTTTAAATGGCTGCTAACGGAATTTCACTTCATTAAGACTTCGTAATGACATTGCTGCTTCCAATGTGGAGATGATACATTCGTAATAAATTATAACAGAACTTTCCTCTGATGTTTCATCCCCTCACGTCTCCCTATTGTACACAAATATGCCATAAAAATAGTATTTTGGTCAATTATTTCAGTAACTACAACTCCATTCCCCGAAAAGTCATCATTGCCAGATTGTCAAAACGACTACAAAAGTTTGCCACGAATGCCATTGGTTATTCATTATTGATTTCATGTGAAAAAAGCGAAACAGAGTTTGTTGAAGAATTATCTATCTAGTCTATACAGATCAATGGCAGAAGTGTGTAGTGATGACTCCAACATTAATTTGTCCAATGACCTCTCCTAATTACATTATATTGTTGCGACATACGGTCAAAATTTAGCGGCTCTTTGAAATTCTATATAGTTCTCTTGTGATTTGATATATGTGTTGATTTTAACTTTTTTAAGCCAGCATGAACATGTTTGCCCTAATTTCACCTTTAAAGTACAATACGCAAACTCTTATCAGAAAGGTGTCACGGACTGGAATGGAATTATGGAATTTTGGTGATAATATTGTAAGTTTTCTTCAAAATACCGTTGTTATTAATGTCCCAGGACTGAAGAGAAATATAATATCAGTATCTCGTAAAAGTTAAAAAAAAAAGTTTAACGATCTTTCCCACATTTATTTTGTGCATGATTTTTTTCTCCAGGTTGAGCTCTTGAATGTTGAATCTTTCGGATTAAAATGAAAAAAAAAAATGGCTGATGCACATTTCTGTGCGTTTAGTAGCATTTTAGAATTAAAGAAGTATATTTTTTCTTACTCAGTTTTATTCATGTGTCATGTTCATGGCACACTGAATTATTACTATACTAATGTATACAAAATATTGAATGGGACATGCAGGGAAGAGGTGCTTGCTAGATTTGTTATGACCGAGGAACGGTGCATGCTGAAACACGAGTGCTTTCTTTTTTGTCAAAAGAGAGATTCTGCATGTTTTTGTTTTTTTTCCTGTAACATATTCCTGTTTTTTTTTTTAAATATAAAAACACACACGTACAGGCGCACACGGCACCCACATACATACACATGTACACACATCCGCATCGTACACATGTTTATAACATATTATATGCACATTCTTCTGTGTCTACCGGTGCACTCGATCGTGGCGTTATGAGAATGGAGTCCCAACGATGGGATCTCCTCTCACCTCCCGACATGACTTCCGACTATTGCTATCATCGCCGTAAATGATTTCCGGATCGGCTAACTACCCGGGCCGGCTCTCGGGGCGGGCAAGGCAGAGAACTCGGCTCTGTTCGGGCTCGTAATCGTTTCCGTCCCCTTATCGGTACTGACAATTGAGGATCAACAAGCCCCGACAGGAAAACAAAAAAGACATCCTCCTCTCCCCCTCTCCCTCTCTACTTTTCTCTTTCCCATTCTTTTCTCCTTTTTAAGTTCTAGGCAATTATTCTCCTCCTGAAGCGAAGTGTTGTCGAATCTTGCACAAAGCCTCGCCGATTCGGGTTCTTACCTCCACGGGTAGAATTCAGCCATGGGGTCAGCGCCCTGAGGTACGGCTTCGCAATGAGCCCAGTTAACCCCGGGCACGTCATGGGGACGACCCACTGGGGGGCTCCCCCCGCGCGCTTATAGTGGCCCTTCTATTTGTTCTTGTTACATAGTATCGGCGACACGTACGGGTGTCGGGATCGCTCGCACCAAATTGACATTACACTTCGGCTTACAAATTGACCCGTTTGTCGGCTGGCGGTCCCGAGAATCAAACCCCTACCATAAGTTCCCCCGGCCACGAAGTGAGAAAAATCGCGACACTCCTATCAGTTGTAATTAGGGCATAAGGGGGACAACATCTCGATTTGGCGGTCTCGCACTATCTTTACAATCATCTTCGGTTTAACGTCTCTCTCTCCCGAAAGTGCATACCATTATTGGTGACGAGACGCGAGCAGGGTCAATTCTACTTTTGAGGACATTCTTCATCAAAGTCCCATAATAGTGAAACAAAAATAACAACAATATACCGTCTACTTTTAGTTTTGCTTTTGTCTTGTATTATTTTATTTTGGGTATTCTTTTTTTGTCAACTCAATGTCAAAAAGGATTGAGAAGACCTGGTGGAGACAAGCTGGTTGCCAGGCAACAGGAGTGACTTCTCATCCATCTGGGCCAGTGTCCCGTCTCAATGACCCGTCGTGAACTTGTGCTTCGGCTCTTGCACTTTGAGCCGCGTGGTCACAATCTCTCATACATGATAAAAAAACAATGAAGACCAAAAAAAGCGGGGGAAAATAGAGGCTGAGGGAAAAGTGTCGATAAGGTTCAACAAATCTCAATTTACTTTAATCCCAAGGAATGCATATTTTTGATCAATTTCTTCGCCCGCTCTTTTAACATTTCTAAAGACAGAATGAAAGGGGGGGGGGGGAGAGAAACAGGGACATAGAGAGAGATACGTTTTTCTTTCTTCCAATCAGCATCGCGACTTTGGCATAGAGAGAAAGAAAGAGAGAGAGAGAGAAAAGATAAAGAGAGGAAGAGAAAGGAAGAAAGAGAAAGATTTTGTTTACTGCGGGGTGCCGAAAATTTTGACCGCCATCGCCCAACATTAATCTTTCACTTAGCGCGCGGCAAGCGGGGGGAAAATATGAAATAAGTCGGTCAATCAATGAAGTCATCATTTGGCTGTGAAATTGGGTGATTTGTGGCCTACGGGTTCCCATTACACACCGACACCTAGCAGTGTCGAAATTACGTCGGGGGAAGAGTGAAAGACGGAGAGTTTAAGGGAGGCTTGGTTATAGACCGAGCGGGATCGAAACAGAATTATGGGCGTATCAACTTGTGACTACTGGCGGCGGGCCATCGAAATGCCTGTAACGTGTAGGTTAGGCAGTGTCGAGCCGCTCTCTTATTCATTGTTTTGCGCTGGAAAGGACAAAATCACCGCGAATGACCCCAAACTATAGGGCTCACAGTAAAAAGGCTATCTTCGATTTTGTTCATATCCAGACAAATGTTATGCACAAAAATTAATAGATAATATACCACATAGTCCCTAAAATGTAGTTGTCGCTTTGTTATTAGAAGAAATCAGTACTTTGATTCAAAAGACACACCTTATTTCATTTACTTCACGTACACAAGGGAGAACTCTTAAAGATTTTCTGCAAAGTTCAAAGGAAATTCGTGGTCATCACCGTTTTGCCAATTTGAGTATGTGCATCCCTAATTAGTAAGACATGGGAATCTTTAAAATCCCGAACTCTTCTATTTTTGTTTCTTTTTAATGCAATCTCTTACCTTCCTGTTTGTTTGATTTTACTTTATTCATTAATTTAGATTTGAACATTGAGCCGAATTTCACTTAATAGTCAATGGCTTATCCATGCTAAAACTACTTTCATGGGTAGATAGAATTCATTTTGTTTCATTTTTTAATGAAGATGATTTTTCACCGTTATTATAAGGATCTTTGCTACCGAAGGTGCATGAGGAATTCTCTTATGACCAGACGTCGTGACATTTATGGAGATGTCGCCTTTGGATGCGATTAGTGAATTAACCTTGAAAGTGTTAGTTCTTTAGTATAGGTAAATAAAAATTATTCGACTTGAATTGAATAGTAGATGAATCACTGTGGTCCCATGAATCACGATCTTATAGAGTCGCGAAAGAATATTTGAGCACACTTGTTTAGATTGAAGGAAAAGGCATACAGTAGGGAAGAGAACAAAGGCCCCAAAATGTTGGTTTTAAGATTGATTAGAACACTTAAACTGGAAAATAAAACCATTTGAATGGGGAGGGGGTGTTAAAGTTATGTTAGAAAATTGGGCAATCTACATGAATGGAAAAAAATCGAATGAAAAATTGAGAGAAAGTACACTGATTAGGTATTAAACAGTGCATTACATGATGTTGATCTTCCTGACCATTCCTGCACCGGATTCGTTGACCTCAAACGAGGACATACTGACCTCACACTTCCTATAACGCAGACGACACGTCCGAGGGCAATCATCTACCTCAACACACTCGATCTTCCCTCTCCCGCCAGGAGAAAAAAAAAAGAACGAAAAGAACACAACTAGAATAGAGACAATCATACAAATGATGATATGAAAGATGGACGACAAAGACCGACCTCCGACGGCGAATCGGAAAAGCAGGATCTGGCCGCATCCGCTAGGGCCGATACTGGTCATTCGCCTCTCGTACGGTCCATTTGGACATCCGTCAACGGGGCTCGTCCCCTCGAGGAATCGGTCCTCTCTATCTCGCCGACACTCTCCTTTTTCTCGATATTATTACAAAAACCGAAAACATGACACCATTCTTGTCACAGATTCAGTTCCTCTTTCCCCCACCCCTCGCCACTTATTCTCTTCAGTAAAAAGGAAAAGAGGCGACGAGAAGAAATAGAGAGACTTGGCAGAAACGCTTCCATGGCGTTCTTTAAGAGATGACATTTTCATTACGCCCGCACGTCGTCACCTCGCAAACTATTACGAATCCTCGGCCTAAATTTTCTACCCCTGTGCCGGCTAAACTCGCCCGCGAGTCCCCCCGGGACGTTGTGGAAAAACATTCTCCGGAGCAGCGAGTTTGGATAGAAACTTGGGACTCACAGAGATAATCTCGAGCGATGGACGGAAAGAAATTATGTCATCATCTTATTTCAGTATATCCGACTTTGGGTTCCATTACACCGGGCGCGCTTAAATTTTGGGCCAAACAGAATTCTCGCGGGTACTAGCTTCGTTTGGTTCGTTGCCTTTGAGGGTCCGGGGTACGCTACTTATCACGCCCTCCCTTTGTGTAAAAAATCCTATCCACCCACTTTAAGTTTAAGGTCCGTCTTTTTATTCAGAGCGCGAATCCGTAAATACCACACGAGAGAAGCGAGGCAGCCTTCGTAACATACTGTCATACCTTAGTGCAATTTTGAAACGAAAGTTCGCCATCAAACGTAATGTGTGAGTGTGTATGTGAGTACATGTTATGCATTTGTGTGTTTGTGTGCATTCTTGTTTGTGCATTCTTGTATTCGCATCGTGTGAGTGTGTTTATATGTGGCCATGTTTGCCATTGAATCGCACTCCATCATCGTGGATCCCGACTGAAGAATCGTACAAGAAAATGCATGAAAACCTCACGAGCAGCATTAAGTCTTGCCAAATATAACTCCTACAAAGCGGCGAATTTGATAATATGTTAGTGATGTTATGGACAAATGGGGTGAAATCGATTGTAGCTCACATATTCCGCCGCCGAGGTTATTTAGGGATGTGAAAGTAAAAGTTGACTAACCTGTTGAAAATTACCAAGGTTCAAAAATTCAGAGGTTGCTACCCCGCTGCCAAATTGCTTTTCATTTTCTCTTCATTTATTTTCTGTTATGAGATGTGTGTATGGATCTGAAATCCCAGTTCGCCAAAACATCAATTTCTGCAAACCGCGGAAGGAAAATTGAGAGAGAAAGGGGAAAACTATGAATCAAAACAAATCATAATTCAACACGTGTGTTGTCAATCTACATCAACGCCTATACATGATCAAATCAATTCGGAATGATCGACTGCATCCCAGAGGGGGTTGCCAATCCCGCGAGAACGACGGAGGGACGGGGGACACATCCGTTTTAGCGCACCTATGGTATCGGGTGAACGCGAACCTCACTTTCATGCATCAACTGTCTGGGTCCGTGAAACACCTGCTAAATCAAATGTAATCGACCAGTCATATTCGAAAATGTCGCGGGGTTTCGTCAGAACGTGGATAAAAGTATCATTATTTGCCAAATAATCGTGAAGGCCAGATTAATAATGTGCTCTCGAAAGGATTAAAAGACATTTCATTCTAGTTTGGGTTGTTTTGTTTTGTTTTTTAATGTCACCAAATAAAGGCGCTTGCGAAATACGTAATTCAGTGTTCGCTACTGATATTTTCTTTGCTGTAGTAAAATCCTGCTCCAAATTGAACTCTACCTTGATACACTTATACTTCTCTGCAAGCTTTTCTACCCATTGATGGGTGAAACATCTTAAACGACATTCTACGCCTCATTTTGCTTTTATGATTGATACTCTGTCATCGAGTGGAGGCAAAGTATCGAAAATCCTTCATTTCGCAATTGAGGTAATAAAAAGTACATCTATAAAATGAAAGACAGATAAAAAAAAGTTCAACACTTACACACACTGACATTCACACACAACAGACAATAGAAACCTTCCTCTTATTGATGTAAACAAGCCTGTCCTTGTATCACGCGTGCGTATTTGTCAGTGAGCATATGAAATATGCTCATTTGTCAGTGAGCATATGAAATATGCTCTTGCTTTGCGTGTATGCGTATTCGAATGTTGGAGAGAGTTGATTCGTTTGTTTTTTGTTTTTTGTTTTTTGTTTTTTTCGTCTGTGGCAAATCCTCCTCCCCAACTCTTCTTGCCAGATGAAGCTCGACGGGCTTCCTTCTGTGTTTTTTTTTTTCTTTCTTTATTCTTTATTTCACGGACAGTGTTTGGCTGGTTGTCGAGAGAGGCGCTGATCTGATATGGTTGTGGAGTCTGGCTGCGCGCCCGTCAGCGAGCCAACGAGGTGTGTAACTTTGGCATGAGAACGAAAGTGAGAAAAAAATTCCTTTAAGCGAAATACTAAAAGTGAAAGATTCACGGGAAGAAAAAAAAAATGAATTTTGCGCAAATGATTTTTCCACTGTGTGTTGAAAGACACTTAGAGGTCACGAGGCGTCGAAAGTGGTTGCTGTGTGAGCGTGGTATACACAACGTGCGGCTATTTCTATATTACATTTGCACGACTCTATTTTGTCGTGGAAGACTTTCTGCAATACCACACTTTTTTTTTTTTGACGATGGCACCATTTCATAAATCTTATTACAACTGTATTGTGTGTTGCAATTATTGCGGTTTCTGTGGCAAAGGCCATGTAATTGCAGCACCAATAAGACGTGAGTATTTGAGCCATATTAACTGCGATTATAGAAACAATGAGTCATTGCAAACCCCTTCACGAAATGCATATCTGACGTATTGAACCACTTACCTATTGTAGCATGTATAGTCCATGCCGACATGAGAATCCGTTTTGGGTTTAAATCGGTGATAGAAGTGAAATTAACAGGGTTTTTTTTGTGTGTGTTTTCTTATTTTTTTAGCAAGGGCCAACAGTTATCAAAATGCGACGAGATCGTATATAAAGGTACTATTTACCATTGGGAATAGTGATTTGAAAAAATGTTCAAGATATCACATTATGCATAAGTGTAGGTGAGTTGTGTCACAACATCCTATAACATGTAAACATTTTGCAATAAAGCCTCAAATATAAGGAGATATCACTATTTTTCTCACTAAACCATAACTGTATAGACGGTTTAGTCTATAAACATTTTTTATTATATTTATTGTTTACATTTTGTATATTTAACAATACTTACCATTAATTATACTGATTCAAATTTTTACATTGGTTGTTTCTATCCCTAACTCACATTTTAGAACTATTAAGCACTATGAAGCATTAAATCTGGCTTTTTGTTTCTTTTGCAAATGGTAAACAATGCCTTTAAATTGAGATTACCCTTTATAGAGACGGTCGTATGCGCACAAGTTTAAAGATCGGATTATTAAAACTAGATGAAAGTAAAGTAATATCTTGTAGACATTCTTACCATTTACAAGTTCGATTGATAATCCTAGCATGTCTAGTCTATTAAACTTTCCATGGTGGTATAGTGCATAAGAGGAGATAAGATCGTAAACCTGACAAAAGACGTCTTGGAATAGTTTAAAAGCGGGTTTATAGTCCTCACAAGGACCCCAGTGAAAAACGATCGCACCATAATGTCGCCCCAAAATGCAAAAACACAACTTCATAAGATGTTTACTAGAGACATAAAAAGGGATACATAAATTGTCGATTGCTCAGTATAATTTCATTACACCCGTATCGAATAAGGGGCAAGGACGCAGGTGGTCACGTGACTATTTTTATGTAATCTATATTATACTATCATATGCTATAACATTTTCAAAATTGTGTGTATAGCACCATACCTATATCAAAGTCATGATACGATAGTAATGTCAAGATCTCAAGAAAAACAATTAACATAAAAGATAAAATACTGGTAGGACCCACAATCTACAGAGCTTTGCTTTTTAAGTGGATCCCAATCTCCATCTTCCCATTCATTTATCACCAAAATGCCTATTACTGCAATCCTCATCAAAAGTACTATAATGTAGGCCTACCCTCCCTTTTATTGATTAATTATGTTGATATTTCTTTACTTTCATGTACATTGTGCGGATATGTGATATATTTATTTTGTTGAGATGGATAAACATAAATAACTTGTACTTGAAACTTGAACTATAATAAGCAACAAAATAATATCAGTTTGATAAGGGCTTGAAACAGTAGACAAGCCCTCACCTTTGCTCTCAATAACACCGCAGGGATGCAATCATTTGCGTACGTTTTTATTGTGCATTTCAATTAATTATGATAATTGTTAAAACAATCAAATGGTGGTATGGATAGTACTTATCATGCTTGAGTTAAGGAAGAATATAGAATGTAAAATGAAATGAATAGGACATTCTATATCTTTCTGTTTTTCACATAATCAATGATACTGCGATACAATTCATCAAGGAAAAAAAAAATCCTCGTTACCAAAATACCATCTAATCAGCTTCTTTATCATCATAGAGAAGTTAATAACATTTTTGAATTTCATATCCATATCAGTTTGAGAGTCAGTTTCAGTTTTTTTTTGTTTTGTTTTTTGTTTCTCCACTTGCACAAATGAATCATTAAGACAGATCAACCACGTTCTCATCAAAATATAGATAAGAGTGCTTAAAGAGTACCTAGAGGAAATAGATATAATAAATACGGGAACATACATCATTAATTCATCGTATCTTAACCATGTTAACGAACAGGTGGAAGATACTGTTACCAAAAAGCAGTTTGCTTGACTTGGATAATACCTTCTGAGAAATATGATATCTTGTAATTCTTTTTTTTTATTTTACTGAAGGAAGAAAACACACTCCAATAAATGATTGAATAACTTGAACCTCATATTCGTTCAATTGCATATTAAGCAGAGGAGGAGAACACAAAAGGGAATAAGACTACAGACAGAGACGAATACTGTATGAAGTGACGTATCATAGAAGGGGATGCCTGAATAGAAATGTATATAGGATTGACAGGATATCAATCGCATATTGTAGTCCATCAATTGGTTACACATTGGCCACAAAAGAGTGCGTTATTGTTTGAAATAAACGAGATGTTATCATCATAATAGTTTGTGATTGTTACTTGTTGGCGGCTCATAAATTATACACTTTGTTTGATCATGTTTCAGTGAATGTATATGCTTGATTAAGATATGTTAATTGTGTATTTGTATCTTTTTATGTCGATATAAGCACAAATCACATAAAGTCAGATCGAATCAAATTAAACTTCTCCGACCGTGGGTGACGATGCCAGCAACGATAATCATCATGGGCATCGTTGTCGCTATCGCGCGCCATATCGTAACTACCATTGACACCATTATTTCTGTGATGGTCTGAAGTCGGCCTGGATGTCTGCTCTTCTCATGCAGTCCTCGGGTTTGTTTGCTTGGCATCATCACACCCTCCCTGTGTTCTCCGTCCTTTCTTTTCCTCCTCCTCGGAGGTGCGAGGTGGAAACGAGGGGATGAAAGTCGGAGAAAATAGGTTTGTCTGTTCACACTCTACATTCTGCCAGCCGGCCATTTATTTTATCCTCTTCTTCTTCTGTTTTTCTTTTTCTTTCCCCCTCCACCTCTCTCCCTCTCTCTTCCTCTTCGTAACCCCGAGCGATCCAGACGCTCTTACGTCCGCTTCGGACTACGCTGTTTTCAGACGCTCCCCCATCGCCACGATCCGTATCCAAACAGTCATCGTTCTCGCTGTTTATTTTCTCTTAATATTCCCAATCAAAAAAGATCCAGTCTCCATTGGATTTAGGCCTTATTTTTGCGTCGGAGGGCATCCCGTGACCACGGTGTTGGTGGTGGTGATGGTGGTGGTGGAAAGCAAAGCGAGCCATGTACTGTTTTCTGCGCTCCGCTATTGCGGAAGTTTCCCAGTACATTATTTCGCTACCGCGCGGAGAGAAAACGCGTATACGAGCACATATTAAGGGGAAACTGGATAACGCTTTATAGACATGACTGAGGTGTGAATATCTTATTAGATATGCGCAATTAGATCGACAAGACACCTTTGTCACAGCTAGTATATATGTGTGAATGTATGTGTGCATGTATGTACAGTATGTATGTATATGTGTGTGTACGCGTGTATGTACAGATGTACGTAAATAATGATGTGTGTCTGATGTACTAAAAAACGAATTTGGAGAGCAAGATAAAGAAGCGAGAACTTAGGTTTATATTCCCTCCAACATCTGTGAAATATCACCTACAGAAAAAAAGGTGATTTCGTGAATATCTCTGCATAATTTAGAAATAGCGGAAGAAAGTTATTCACCTATCAGATGCACGTATAACGCCGTATAAAGCTTCAAGCGAAATGAGCATTTTGCTGTTTTGAAGAAAAATATCAATCCGAAAGCAAGAGAATACTAATCAGAGGGGTGAAGGTTGAGTAGTGAATTTTTCTTCAATTTGTCTCCCTCTACAAATGAAATTTGTAAGATCGCCACTGCTGCTCTGTAATTTAACAAACATATCGGGAAAAAGGAACCACGGTACTCAAACCTTTCATCTACTGCTTTCCGGGCAGCGACACTACCACCAGGCTATCCCTGGTTGCCGGCAGTTACACGATCTTACAAATTCCATCTGTAGAGGGAGACAAATTGAAGAAAAATTCACACATCAACAATCAAGACGGTTAAACACGTTTACAACATACTATATTGATACCAGGTTTGCAATAGGACTTCTCTAAAGTACCAGGTTATTTCTGACTTTGCTTGCTTGCTCTTAAATTTGGATATAATGACTTTGATGACTAAGAAATGACTAAATAAAGGCAAAATAACAAACAAAAAATGACAGCATGAAAAGCGAGAAACCGAATAAAAACGGGAGATGGGGATAAGCTTATCCTCGAAGTTTCATTAAGATTTTTTTTTTTAAAGCTACTGGTAATGAACGTGTAAAATCGACCGACCGAAATGACAAAATGGTGAAACCAAGAGCAGAAATAAGATGTCGTAGCTCTCGGCAACTTCTGTTTAACGAAACGTACACACAAATCATACAAACACACACACAACACACACACACACACACACACACACACACACACACACACACACACACACACACACACACACACACGCCTGTAAACATAAACACACATAGGCCTACATAATATCTATATAAATCGTGAGATGACCAAAACCATCCCACGTCTTGTTATATGAGAATCATTTATCAAGTACTCGCACTTGCTTGACCGTTACAAGCGATCACAAAATATATATGTTCAATTCGACAACAGTGTACGCAGAACCCCTTTGAATATTCAAATCAAGAGAGCCCGCTTGCACCAAGTCCTCAACACTCGTGTTGTATCACATTTATTCAGACCAAATGCACGATGATGCACTGTATTCACAAATGGGAGGATGTTAAGACGAGCACCACTAACAAGGGGGCAGTTTGTTCTTGAAATTCATATAGGCATATCTTCTTACACAGAATCACTGAGAAATAATTCAATCGACAGAAATAGAATGGACACTTTTTTTAATTCAGAATTCTCTTGGAGTCTAGATTTTCGCATTATCACATAATTTTCTTTCTGACAGGGGAGTCGTCAGCTAATTCCTACTGAATTTCTCTCCATGGTGGTTTCTCTGGGGAAAAAGAAAACTGCCAAATTAAAGGAGACCTCCGGATGATTTTCAGATTTTTACATTTGAACAACTATAAATTAGTAATACTGAGGACAGAGTTTAAGAATTTGTGATAATTGGGATGAAGAATAAGAATGTTTTCAAAATTTAGAACAAATTGCAATGAACAAGGATGATGACATGGCAGAGTCACCATAAGAATGCATGAGTTGGGACTCAAGGAAGCAGAACAAAAGAAGAAGGCATGCACAGATTATTCACAGGTGAACTCGCAAGCAAGCGATATTGTAATGGAATTACACTGCTACATTTCTGAAATATGTGAACCTCCTATGTCATCATCCTTGTTCAGTGTAATTTGTTTAAGGTTTTTTTTAAGTATTGTTTCTCTGCTCAAGAAACCACAATAAATTTCACAAATCTATACATGGAGTAGTCAATTTATGTACTACATGATATGAAATTATGATAATTGTCTGGAATGTCCCTTTAAAGGTACGCTTTCAAGTTGTTTTGTTTTTCTTTTTATCCTACGCCAGCGTTGTTGCGTATCGTATCCATGGGCAAAAAATGAGCATTACTATGGATGGAAACAACCTTGCAGACAGATGGACGTTTATTCTTGCGAAATGTCTAAAAACGCGCCGAACGCTGAGTGCGGGCGTGCTATCTTCGCCTGTCCCCGCCGATACACTCCGCTGAGCGCGCGTCGACGGCCCGTTCGCTCTCTCGCTCTTGATCTATCTGCCTTGTTGCACGGACCACGGACAAGCACACATACACACACATAAACGAACACACACACTGAGAGAAAAATGAATACATGTCCTCAAGCAGACAGGGGGAGAAAAATGAGACGAAAACGTGTCGAAACAAATCAAAATCTCTCACTGATTCACCGCCGCAAGCAGAGTTTCTGATTTAAGACCGTAGCAGCACTTACGTCGAGAATTATAAGGGAGTTTAACATTACGAAAACCGATCCCACAAATTTCGCCTTCCATGTGGTACGAACAAAACGAATTTCGTATTGATATCTCGTTTACGAAAGTGTTACGTTTTGTTCTTGTTGTTTTGATATCAAATGACTATATTTCTCATAGAAAGGGAGCACGATTTCTCTTTTTTGTTACCTTGAATCACTATTGAATAAGTACATATTAATGATGGTGACGATGAGTGACTTTGCATTTTTTCAATCCACTATTTCCTTATTTATTATTTAACTCTCCTTCGATATCACGTTGACCTGGCAATGCGGAGAGTTGTAGGTTTCTTGACATAATCGAGTCGCTAGCTCCGAGTCGCTATCTATTACTCACATCGTCAATGAAGCTTTCGAATCATTTTTAATTTTGAGTGAAAAGAAAATTTTCACTATTCTGTTTTCAGCCTTTGTACAAACAAATTTACCCGACTCTCTGACATAATGTATATATATATATATATATATATATATATATATATATAGCGAAGAATCAAGAAATAAACTAGTAATGTATTATTTCGCCAATAAGAATGAGTTTATTATTGTTTAATAAACTCATTCTTATTGGCGAAATAATGCATTACTAGTTTATTTCTTGATTCTTCGCTATATTGGAGCCAATACGTGAATTCGCAACGTATATATATATATATATATATATATATATATATAATATAGCGAAGAATCAAGAAATAAACTAGTAATGCATTATTTCGCCAATAAGAATGAGTTTATTAAACAATAATATATATATATATATATATATATATATATATATATAAGAGCTTGCTTCCAAAAGGTGCTAAATCCATTGAAAAATGATGGATTTAGAGCCTTTTGGAAGCAAGCTCTTCACATTATTATTATACATATATATACATGTACATTTTGCAGAAAATACAGATGAGAGAGGAAATGAGATTCAGAAATAATCTGAGAACTGTGACATAAAGGGCAAAAGACATTAGTCCGTTCTTTATTTCAATGAATGACACCATCTTGGAAACAATTTCATTTTCCAAAAGTTTTGTTCTTCTATTTCAAAGTTTCATCCAATTTCATTCATATCTTTTTTCAAATCTTTCTGTCTGTTTGCCTGCCCCCCCCCCCCCCAATGTATTTCCTTCCTTCCTTTACTCTCAAGAGCCAATATTGTGAAGGTAAATATAATGATTATGATAAACATTCCGAACCCCGCGGATGATCTGGTTTTGCCCCATATAAGTGACGGGCAAAGCCGGATAGGACCTTCCAGCTATGTGTATTAATCATTGCAATTTTTTTTTTAAAAGACAGAAATAGATGAACGCATATACGAAGGAAATACATGAACACAAAATAATAAAAATGAAACAAGGAATGATTGCACTCAGTGGGCCCGCAATCATATTGGCTAACGAGCGGTATATAGATAAGGAAGCAACTTTCAAATTATTATTGGTGTTTATGCCTGTCATCTGACACGCTGGAAACTGGAAAGAGGAGCTTTAATCTGCTTAACTCATTGGCTCTCCAATCGTTAATGCATGTAAAAATACCACAAACGTCTGCTCCCTTAATTTTTGACATTTTCTTTGTCGTGGCAGCCTGGTAAACAACGAACCGACGGTCTTTGTTCGCGCGAACTCTCGGTCCGTTTGGTAATAGCCGGCGGTGCCTCGTGTCTGGGCGCGCGACGACATCGTGCGACGAGATAGCGTGTGGCCTGCACGCACGCGCGCGGATGAAACTAGATGCGCAACGGATACGCATCGCCGCTCTTCCCTGTCGACGATCCCGTTCCCCAGAAATGCGTTAATGCGGTGGCTCTCTGATTTATTTGTGGGTATTTTTCCCCCGTCGAGATGGGACGCATCATGCTTAGGTGACGATGATAGCCGTGTTTACTTGAAATATAGCGACAAGTAAACAAATGACACTCCTCAATGGTCATTTCCATATACATTCTCCTCTCAGAACAGTGAGCCAAGACGATTTTTTTTAAGGGGGGGGGGGGGGGATTGAACCCATGGGAGATAATTATAGTTCACGGCAAAGGAAAGTCAGACATTGATACGAAACTACCGTATTGTTCTGCCTTTCCACCGTTTCAGTCGATGATAAGTGTCTTAAGAAGACGTCTCATTTCTCAACTCTTAATTATGACACCTTCCATATCATTATATGCCAGCACAGTAGGGTTATCATGCTTGCTCAGCTCTGTTTGAACGGAACAAAGAGTTCTGGCCATAATTATCCTATGATGTCTATTTACACAGTGCGAACGCTACTTGTGCGCGTGCGCAGACTCGTGCAACGAAGTACTGGCAATTAGGAAGTTATTATTATGTATACACAATGCATATAAGAGGGCAAGGAAGGGGTTATATTATCTAACGACTTGCGGAAATATTTCCTTATAGTGAAAACATTTTCCTGATTCCTGACGCTAAAAGAATAAGGACAAAGAAAATAATGGAAAATACTTCAAATCAATGTGAGGTACACTCAAAATGATACGAACTTACCGTCTTACTCCGCTTGTTTGTCTGTTTGTGTGTTTGTTTGTTTTTTCCAATATCGTGACATCTGCAATCCAGAATATAGCTGTAAATGATCGAAATATTATGGAATGCCCCTCGGGGCGATATGATGCCGAAAGGAGAGGGGTTCCAATAAGGGAGTAGAGATAATGAATTATTAGATTTTTCGCTAGCTCGATGTGGTGGGTATGATTTATTTCTAATGGCCGAGCTGTGATTACGCAAAGTGTCCCATCATATTCCGCGGTTTGCGTGTATATTTGTACGAGGGGGTAGGAAGGTTCTCACCCCACCCCCTCCTGCTGTTAAAGCACTGTCATTGGAAACATTCATTTTCTTGTTCTTTTTTTTTTGTCAAAGGTGTGTGTAGTGAGACAATCTTCTCTATCAATGATCTAAATAATAGAATAATGTCACATCGTTGACAAATTTAAAAATCGAAATGGGACACTAACCGATCAGAGTGGAACGTGCAGAAAAAAAGAAATCAAGGTGGATTCTAAAACTTCTAGAGTGACTAAAAGAAAAAGACGTTGAAATGCGAGGAGTTTGCGATCTCTATCAAAAATTTTGTGATTCTTGTTTTGTTTTGTTTTTATGAAAGGAAATGGCACTTACAGCTGGATATTAAAAAAGGCATTCTTTATGATAATGGCTTTGCTAGCAAGTACGTCTGAGCCACCCAGTGGATTGAAAATTGTAATCACCCTCTCGTTGCTGCATATCTTTCCAGACGCGGGCTACTTAATGACCCCCCAAAGAGTTAGATCACTGGTAGTGATCTCTCAAAATAAACTGTGGCAGGATAGCTGGTAATGCATTTCAGCCCTATTTAGCATAAATTATCTTTCTTTGGAGAAACATTTGCTACATATTTCTTTTTCAATAAATGACTTTTGCTATATTTGCTATATTTATGTTTCCATAATCATTCTTCTACTGCTGTAGTTGATAATTCGTACTTGCATATTTATTCTGATTATTTTTTTTTTCGTTCATATTCAGACACTAATTACCGATAGCAGCAAAGTGAAAAAGGGGGGGGGGGAAGGACAGTTCTGATGAAAAAAAGAATGCATATGTATTTTTGTGATACTTTTTTTTAATGTAGTAAACAATCATCTATTATAATAGCATACTGATGTGTGTGTGTGTGTGTGTGTGTGTGTGCGCGCGCGCGCGCACGTGTGTGTATAGAATAGGGCCTATGCCTTTCTGTGCCTGTAAATGTGTAATATCTACCTGTGTGTGCATTGATGTAGGTGCATGTACTGAACAGTGAGAGAGAAAGAAAGAGAAGAGAGAGGAGGGCAAGATAGAGAAAGAACACAGGCGGGTCACACAATCAAGCATGGAAAGAAACAAAAACAACAACAACATGAAGGAAAGAGAGAGGAAAGTTTGGCTAATGCATTAACTGTCTCCAGTGGTGGTGATGGGGGGGGGGGGTTAACTAGGCAAAGGCTGAGAATTGAATTCATTTCTGAGGATGATGTCTCCTCTCGGTCATTATCTATCAGATGAATAACTCCCCCGGGGGAATCGGGCTGCAGCGAAAGGTGATTGCCGCTCAGACACACGGATAAGCTCTTGTAATGACTTTCAAATGATTTTCGTATTGGCAACGACGTCTCAATATCGCAATCACAAAGATATCATTTACGTGTCGAGATTGGCGCTCGGCGTAATTATAGACTCACTCCCCCGTCATTGGACTTGGATCGTGACCGAGAGCTGCCGTGCTAAAGCACCGGGCCGGGATCCGATGATCTGCAGCACGTGCCTGGCCGGGCGAGCCTAGGCGGGCCCTAACGACGACAGTAAAGTGGCCAATCTGTAGTCGCGCGGAGGTGTGAAGTTGGGGAGCGCGCGCGCCGCTTCGCCTCATTAAACCATCCCCGAGCTCCATTTCGGATGCGCGGCCGCACTAAGAATAGCGGAAGGATGGCCTTCCCAGCGCCGCCTTCTCGCTTCCGACGCCATGGGACTTGGAGAAAATCACCGCAGCCTCTCTCGAGCTTGGGGAACATGCATTTCTCACCCTCGTCATTATCCTCGCCATCCGCGACTTGGTCAGTCGGGCTTGACGACATCTTATATTCCGGTTTACCCTTTCTCGTCACACACGCGTGCCACATGAATAATGAAAAGTTTAAACACTGCGCGCATCAAGCGAGAAGGATTAATGTTCAGGATGTTTAGCATAATGAACCCTTTCGAGAGCGCGAGTGAGTATGGGGGTGTTTGTTGCACGTCAGGAGCAGAAAAAAAAACAACGACAGTCCTAGCTCTCAAGAGACTGGTAACTCAAGGTCCATTTGTCATAATTCGCAAATAACCTCAAAGGGTTGATTATTACATTACTGGGGCCGACTTAGTGAAATAGAAGTCATCAAGTAAACGAGACAAGCCGGGATCGTGATTGGAAATGCGAATGCATTTGCGAATCTCTGACAGAGCGTTGCATCATCATCGTGTGGCTTGAATACGGGATCATGTGCCTCCTCTCAAAAGAAATCTGGCACAAGAACTGCTCCAAACATCAATTGGTATCAGTTCAAAACTGACACGACTGAATGATAATAATAAAAAAAAAAAAACGAAGAAGAGAAAGAAAGAATGCGATCAAGCAGTATATCAAAACAGAAGTGACACGGAGTGTATCCTTGCTAATGTTTGTTGTGTGGGTGCGCTGACAAGAAATTTGGGCTGAATAAAAGATATTGATCCGACATGTACTCATAACAATATTATGGTAATATAATTTGTATTGCCGAAGAGGGGGGGGGGGGGGATGAAGGGGTTAAATAAGAGGGATGGGTGAATCGTGTTAAAAACACAGCATGGGGAAAACATGAAACCCCCACTAGTGGCCTATGTATTACCAGAGATTTAGCCCGTCGGCTACGAGATTCTGATACCGTCACGATATATGTCCAATCAAGTACTTGTGGGTAGTGGGAATATTCTAATCTAAGCGTTTATTCATTGTTCCTCTTTTGATTTGGGTGGGGTGTCTTTGGAGAGAATATCGGTCTGATTGCTTTGTCGTGTTCATAAATGAGAATACACTGAGATTAACTAACGCCAGACCAGTTTGTAGGAGGATGGAAATCCTAAATGTCAACAGACAGACAGACAGATAGACACACTCACACATATACACACACACGCACACAATTGTGTAGGCCTCTATATATAATAATATGCATACATTCATACACCTGTATACACACAACACACACACATGTATATATATATACATATATATATATATATATATATATATATATATATATATATATATATATTATATTATATTATATATGTACGTATTATATTAATACACAATGCAAATGCCTAGTCATTGTGTTTCTTACTTGTAACAGAAAAGTTGTTGCTTTTATATATATATATATATATATATATATATATATATATATATATATATATATATATAAATGACATAAATGAGAGGCATTTGAGACTAGCTGCTTCACAAGTGACTTAGAAGGGACGGTGAAAGCATGCAGTATTTGTTGTATGGAACCGTCCAAAGAAGTCTTTTGTCTTGCCTTTCTTCTTTTCCTTTGTCTTCTTCTTCTTCTTCTTCTTCTTCTTCTTCTTCTTCTTCTTCTTCTTCTTCTTCTTCGTCTTCGTCTTCATCATCATCATCTTCTTCTTCATCTTCTTCATCTTCTTTTTCGTCAGTTTAAATGTGGGAATTTTGTATAATCATCTTTCAGAGACGACACTTTTTTTTTCTAAAAAAAAAAAAACATCCAGCGCAATGATTATGGTCACTCCAAACTCCATGTTTTGGCGGGAAGATGAGAAGTTTACGGGCCGATATGACTCTGCACATCTTCCAAAATAGAACGAGATGAGATCTAAATGCGATTTAAGATCAGCATATGCATAACATTTACATCAATTTTTCATTTATGAATGAAAACACGTTACTCTTTTTTATACTTAACCTGAGTCGTATTCGTTCTGAACCTTTAGTTTCGGGTTACTGTGTTTAAAAACCCAAATACACCAAAAAAGCAAAATGCGTTGTCTTGTGGCTTGTTATTACTGGTTTTGTTTGCTTGTTTGCTTGTTTGCATTTTACATTTCAGAATCCTGACATTATTTCTACGCAATCAATGTACACAGTGGTCTTCTCTTGTATTTTTTTTTTCTGACCCCTCTCTCAGCTGTATATATATATATATATATAATATACATATATGTATATCCTTTCCATATTTTGACGCAGAGAGAACAACGACAGCAAGAATATGATATAATATTCATTATTCGTTCTCTTATGTATTTTCTGAGAGCCCCATATCGTACAAGCTTTGCTTTTTTTAGTGAGCCCCTCCATTTCCATTCCCATCCTTAATTAACTTGTTTTCTTCATTTTGTTACTCATTTTCACATGTATTTTGTTAATTTACATTTTGGCAACTATATATTACAAATATGTTCTGCTTATACATTGTATGTAATTTCTCTGTTTATTTGATGGAAATGAAAATCAATTTGAACTTTGAACTTTGAACTTTCGTCATCTCTTTCATCTATTTCTTTAAATCTTGTCTCCCCTCGTTGCAGGTCCTCGGACGAGGAAGGTCAAGCGGCAGGAGAAGAAAGACGAGAAGCGCCCTCGCACGGCGTTCAGCGCCTCGCAGCTGCAGAGGCTCAAGCAGGAATTTCAGCAGAGCAACTACCTGACGGAGCAGCGCCGCCGCCATCTGGCCAAAGAACTAAGCCTGAGCGAGTCCCAGATCAAGATCTGGTTTCAGAACAAGCGCGCGAAGATCAAGAAGGCGAGCGGAGTGAAAAACGAGCTGGCGCTCAAGCTCATGGCGCAGGGACTCTACAACCACTCCACGGTGGCACTCGAAGGGTGCAATAAGCTTACGAAGGATCAGATCGCTAACGGCGATTGCAGTAGGTCGGACTACACGAGCGACTCGGACGGAGAGTCGCTAACGCATTGACGAGAGGATTTTGGATCTTTTGATATCTCTCCCATTGCTTGCTACAAAAAACACTTACGATACACAAAGAGGCACTGACAGGAAGTATGCGCGCCCAAGATCAGCTAATCACGATGGAAAAAGAGACACACATTCCCCCACGCCCTCTTTTTTCCCCCCTCTCCGACGTCGACAAATGAGTATCATTAAATGGCTTTTATTTCAAGGTTCAGGTTAATCTTGTCTTATATATATATATATACAATGTATCATGATATATATGTATGTCTGTACCTTTCGCACATATTGTAAGCGTTCATACTAGCCATCATGGTATAAGACTGACGCAAACATAACTCAGGTTGGATTGAACTTACAAGTAGCCGGAGTATGAACTTTTTTCATGCCTTCCTTCAACGATTCCTTCACTCTGCTCAAAATAGTTATGATTTCCAGTGAAACCTTCATCTAGGTCAGGGCGGTTCTGACAAAAAAAAAAAAAAAAAAAAAAAAGAGAGAGAAAAAAAATGTTGCTTCCCATTCTCTCCATTCTAGTTTCTTTTCTTTCGCTCCTTTTATTTAGTTTTGATGTAAACGCACTCAATAACTGCCAACACATTCATATTTCTTTTTTTCCCTTTTTTTTGCAACATCCAAGGTGAGCCGAGGGTAATCAGGGCTCTATGGTATATTATTCCCACGTGTGGCTGCCCGATCTCTGCCATCTCAGGCGATGTAATTAGCAGGAAATGTGAATGCCTTTCCGTTACAAATTTATTATTCCGGCGCTTTAATTGATCCAAAGCCGGGAGGAATAGCACTGTATGTGGACCAGATGTAAACATGCCGCGCGTTTCCCTAGATACACACCCCCTCTCTCCCCCTCTCTCTTAGTGCAGAGATGCGTTGATAATACTGGATTGCTCTCTCCCTCTCTCTCCCACCTCCTCCCCAACCCCTTATCCATAATTATGTCTGTCTGTGAATCCATCTATCTTTCTTTATATCTAGCTATTTATCTAGCTATCATCTAGACACAGTCGTAATCTATCTATAGGGGCCTGCTTCATAGAGATTGATCGCAATATTGATCTTACAATCAAAAAAAAAAAGTATACAAAACCTTTAGCTCGATCTGCTATAAAATCTGTGCTTTTAATCCAGGGAAAGTACCTTTATGAAACAGACTTACAATCAAGATTGATGTTACGCTCGATTCGCTGAGTTACGTTCAATAAAGACGAGCGTATAAGATCAATTGCAACTCTTTAAGCAGGCGCAAGGTCTATTTTCTTCACCGAGCTCTCTCTCTCTGTCTCCCTCTCTCTATCTTGATGTCTTTCACTTGTCTATCAAAAGTATTTTTCTTTCTATCCATTCCCCGGTTTTTCTCATGATATGTATCTGCCCTACGATATAGCTTAAAGGGATTGTATGGTTTTGATTAGACCTAATTTCAGGTTTCTAACATTTTTTGGTGAGATAATGAGAAACCTCTTATGAAATATGAAAGAGCATGTAATTCTATGAGGAACTCAACGTTTATTTGATGAAAAATGGTTTTGAAATGGCTGAGATATCCAAAAAAGAGCAATTCTAATAAAGTGTGGGACCCACACTTTATTATGATCACTTTGTTTTACTTTGTTTTTGGATGTTTCAGTCATGCCAAACCCGATTTTCATCAAATAAAATTTGAATTCCTCTTAAAATGGTATGCTCTGTACTATTTCATGGGTGTTTTCTCGGTATCTCGCAAAAAGTTAAAAGCCTAATTCTCATCTCCACCAATACTGTACTATCCCTTTAATGATCTCACACTTTTTAATAGATTGTGGATAAGAACCAATTGTTAATGTCATTAAGTACTGAATCATGTAAATCGAATACATTTTGGACACCTACGGTACACGATTTAACCCTTTCTGTGTCATGGAACTTGTTTGCAACTCAAAGTAGGCCTACACAAACATGTCACGTTGGTTCAGAGTCAAGAAAATACAACTTTTAAACACTTCTATGGAAATACCAATGATGGTACAACTTTTGATTTCATTCTCATGTTTTTGGGGGGTTTTTTTGCGTGTTTTTTTTTTCCTGTTGCACTAGTGAGCAGACTTTCACAAACGTGCTAAAAATGACTGGTGATAAGATGTACAAAGACTTGGTTACGTGATATAACAATAAAGATAGGGTAGCCTATTGTCGTAATGTACCATCATCATGAAACATAAAGATCTGTGGTAACTTTATCCCTCTATAATACTCAGCCTTTGTAAATCAAAATTAAATGGAATAACTGGAAATTCATCGCCATCATCCATACCTTTCATCAGGATACGTGTTAGAGGTAATCCTAAGGTCTCTGGGTGCTTAAAACTGTCAACATGGTTCAAGAGACCCGGAAGTGTAACTTCTCCTTCCTCTTTATCAATGCTATAGATCGGATCGTAAAGTCATATGATATTCAAACTGAATTGTAATGCACGCGGCGAAGATATGGTGTTGTATGAAAGTTGCCCGGATGGTTTGGAATGCCGTCTGTCGCTTGTCTTGGCTCCAGCCTCCCTTGTAGCTGTCATGTTTAACATCGTATCAATAGTCATCAGTCAATACATACTTGTCATCAGTCAATACAATATCGGCCATCAGTCAATAGTCATTTTATTTAGCAGCTATAATGGCATTGGTCCTCAGTCAATATACATTGATTATCGGTCATATAACAGACATATTATCATGGTTATCAGTCAGTAGACTTGGGTCATCAGTTAATAGACATTGGTTATTAGTAAATAGATATTTGGTTATAAGCCAGTGAACATTGGTCTTAAGTTAACAAGCAATTGAAGAGTTTGTTTGCAAAAACCGATAAGTCCATATTTGCCAAATGAAGATATTTGCGATTAAAGGTCAAGAAAAATAAAGAGAATAATAAGAAAATTTGTGCTTCTTTTGACCATAACTTCAAAAATGTACTTTTTATGTAGTGACCAATATATCATTTAAAAGGTATTATTTTGTACTTTATGACAGAGACCGTACTTCAAAATCTTCAAAAATGGACTTATCGGTTTTTGCAAACAAACACTTCAATTGGTATTTGTCAATAGACATAGGCATTGCATATTAGTCAATTAGCATTGGTTATATGTCGGAACACAGCTTATAGTCAAAGAGTTTGTCATCAGTCAAAAGACACTGACTATCAGTCAAAAGACAGTGTTCATCAGTAAATAGATATTGGTTATCACTCAATAAATATTCGTTGTATTCAGAACGCAGTGGTCATTAGTCAAAAGATATTGGTTATTAGTAAAAAAAAATTGTTATCAGTCATAAAACGTTGGTTATCAGACAATAGACACTGCTCATCACTCAATAAAGATTGATTATCGGTCGATAGTCATCACTTATTCAATTAATGGTCTTGTCAACCCAATTGTCTTTTAAACCAGTGAACGCTGTGCACGCGCTCTAAACGTTACGTTGAGGCCATAGTTTAAATCAATTTCAGTTTATTATGTTTTTTGGCAATAATAATGTTAACAAGATGGAGCGCGATAAGCTTGTAACCATTGTAACAGTTTGTTGGAAGAACGCTATCATACACCCAAGAAATCAGCTGCTAAAATCGCATACTGTGTATAAGAGTAGGTAGAGAAGACATCGAGCATTGAAAAAAAAAATTGCAGATATTCGGCTGCCTGAATTTTCAAGAAGTTCTTACGATATTCCATATGCATTGATTCTTCCAAATATAGATTATATTGGGTCCCTATATTTCTTGTAAATCTTGTATCGGTTCATATCCAAAAAGTTCAAGTTCGCAGGATTTTTCATTCACATATGGTAATTCAATGAATCTCCTGACAGATATAGCTTTGTAAGATAGAAAAAATGTGTTTCTCAGAACAACCACTATGGTACTTTGCAGACACAATTGTGTGTATAAAGGACACAATCTATGTTTCTTTTCCTTTCTTTTTCATTTGTTTTTGTTTGGGTCTTTTTGTAAAAGCGACGAACAGAAACATTTTTTTTTTTCTTTTTAGTGCAGAATGTGATGTGCGATCTTGGCAATATGATGTACTCTTCTGTACAGTGTAATTTCAGTGATAACTTGGGACAGCGGTATAGTTTATTCTGTACAATGTGTAAATATTTTCATAAAATGTACATAGGTGATATATCAAACCGAAATACATCAGTCATAAGAAACGTATCGTACAACATGTTGTTCTCTTCATTAGACTTGCAAAAGGAGTTTCGACGCTTTGGCTATTTAAACGCAGTTTTACTTTCTTTTCATCTTGTTCTCCCTAATACATTGTAATAAGAGTCATGTACTACCATGAATAAATTTGACAGGATGAATGGACATGAGTGTGAACTCATGAAGATTGCTATATGGGCATTATCATGTTAAAGCGACAATAGATATCAAAGTCATAATTTAATATATCATATAAGAAAAATTGGGATCATAGTTTAAAGACACATGAAGGACACATAAATTTGGTCTATCAGCAATACTAAAAGTTAAAAATAAATGAAAACAATGCTAAAAAGTACTCACCAGGAAATATAGTTCAGAAAGTATAAATTAGTCACATGTGTCTCATTCTCGTTATGAATTTGTGTAAAACTTGACAGAACCCCAACAAACGACAAGATACGACTATTGACTAGGATACTCTTATACATGATGTACACCTCAGATCTAACTCTTATATTAATGACTAACTGACTATACAAATTTAATCCTTCCAAATCACTTTGTTGACAGTTGTTATTATCATTATTGTGATTATCATTTTCCTTACTATTGTTTTCATTCGACAACATCGCGTTAAATGGAGGACAAACATTATGTATTAAAGTACTGTATTGTTGTCTCTGTGTTCACGGTAAAAAAAAAAATGTCACACAAGTTTCAGGAAGAAAATGCACTGCCAGCTATTGCATCCCCCGCACCAGTTTGAGTGTTTGTCAAGTGTAATTTTTTAGTGCTGAAATATGACTAGGATCGTGTGTACAGATATACTTTTAACCAAGGGGACTTCAGAGTACCGTTTCCCCGATTTACAAATTGTGCAATTGAACAGTTAAAGAGAAATCTCTTGGTTTCTGTTTGGTCAAGGAAAAAAGAATATAATGTGCTATACAAACCCTGCCACCAACATTTTGGGAGACCGTGTTATGACTTGTCCTTAGGAAAAAATGACACTATTAGTGACTTTGTGTGTGTATGTGCTTGTCCGTGTGTACCTGTGTGTTTGTGTGTGTATACCGCGTGTGTGGGTGTATGTCTGTGCCTGTGTAAATAAGTGTTGGGTATATGATATGCTGTAAGATATTTTGTCACCGTAAGGAATAAGATTATGGCATTGGTGGTGTAATAAATCGTTTACATGAATATATATCGCAAGAAAAGGGAGATGGCGTCAATGACTTTCTTCATTTCTGAGCGACAAACATCTTACAATTCTAACGCTTATATCAATGATATATATACATGTATAATTATAAATATTACATATACATATATTATATATATTATATATATACATATGTATATACCATTATATACATAAATATATGATACATACATGTATATATAAGTGTGTTTGTGTGTGTATATATATATATATATATATATATATATACGCACACACACATAAGGCTGTGTGTGTGTGTGTTTTTGTGTGTTTCTTAAATTCTTGCTTGTTGACGTGGAGTGATTTCCCCATTCTACCTTACACTTTTTTTTCCCGTGTCTGTCCTTTCTTTCTCTTTGTCTTCTCCTTCTTCCATTAAGATTCTCTTCTTTCAACATTCCACACAAATATTGATATCATACTTGCAATTCATTGTTTTTTATATAACTTGAATTTGAAAGAAGACTCTGTATACGTGGTCCGTCTTCAGGGGTACTAGTATACCAGAGTTTCATTCAGAGTATAACCTTGCATACCTTGCTGCGTATTTCATGCACCTGTGCCGTGCATGCATCACGCAGCTCGCCGTCCAGATCGTATATGATACATACGATTACAAAGGGGAAACGTCAGACATGAATCGGAGGTATAGGAAAACACTTTCTTCACTACAAAGTCGCTCAAACCATGACACGTGGTGGATTTCGACTCGCGGAAAGTGCAAAGTCAGCATCTATCTGTGATGCGGCCAATTACCGATATCATCTCTGTAATCTTTCGCGGAAATGAAGTGTCTAGAATGGCTAAATTTACAGTCAAGATTTCAAAGTCTGCCCAGCTGATTGCAAGGCTACTTCAATGTTATTATTTCTCTCTTTAGAATGGGATATTTTTACCTCAGTTTGATATGAGGAATTATCCATATTTTCACATCGTAGAAATTTGTTCGTATTCTTTCTTGTCAGAGAACTTCGGTTGACCTTTTTTTTTTTCTTTCAAATCGAGGACAAAAAGTAACTGTCATGCAGAACCAACCAAACCAATGTTTGATCATACTTCACGATGAAACTGTTTGACGAAATGAAAAAAAAAAAAAATCGCTTACAGGGTAATGATGTCATCATAAAAGAAGCTGCGGTGTCATCGTCAAAATTTGCAACGATAATTTTATAACGATGTTGAACTATCATCGCTTTCGATTTGTAGTGTTAACACCTAGAGTTCAGGAGTTCCATTGACGAAGAAGTCATACTTAAAACTAGGCTGCCAAGGACATATTATTTCGGCGCATGTATCGATGTTGCTGCTATGTATTTTTGGATGAGGAAAGTGATGTCACAGAAATAACTAGATAGCAACCCCCCCCCCCCTCAAAAAAAATCACATATGAACATGCACACACACACACACACACACACACACACACACACACACCATTGTCTAATGTGCTTTTGTAATAGTTTCCACGCAGACTAGGTAATAGCAGATTAACAAATTAAACTCCACTCGTCGATTGTTTATTCACACAATAACAAACTTACCCAATTATATGTTATGATGATATGATAAACCTATTTTAAAGAGGCCAAGGTTGTTCTATCTGAGTTGTTCTGTACGGATGTAAGGATTATTTTAAATGAAGAAGAAAAAGAAGATGTTGATTTTCAAATACGATGTCTGACATTAATAAAAAAATGTAAACACATACGGAATAGGATATATATATATATATATATATATATATATATGTATATATATATATATATATATATATATATACATATACATGTATATGTATATATATATGACGAGTTTGTTTGCAAAAACCGATAAGTCCATTTTTGAAGATTTTGAAGTACGGTCTCTGTCATAAAGTACAAAATAATACCTTTTAAATGATATATTGGTCACTACATATAAAGGTACATTTTTGAAGTTATGATCAAAAGAAGCAAAATTTTTCTTATTATTCTCTTTATTTTTCTTGACCTTTAATCGCAAATATCTCCATTTGCCAAATATGGACTTATCAGTTTTTGCGAACAAACACTTCATATATATATATATATATATATATATATATATATATATATATTTATGTGTGTGTGTCTATGTATATTATTTAGCATGTAGCTATTATACATATTTACTACATTATATGTTCCAATAATATTACTGTTCTTTTTAGTTCCATAAACGTGATGAGCTAGACACCCGACCCCCATCCCATCTTCGACAACAACAGACAAACAAACAAAATGTAACAAGTATCCCGACCAACAACCAATCTAAACCTAACCAGACCCAAGAAAAAAAAAAAAGACAGAGGAAAAAAGCGATCAGTTTGTATTGTACGTAGCCCTATAGTTTTATTTATTTATGTATTTATTTATTTATTCATTTATTGATTGATTGATTGATTGATTGATTTATTTATTTATTTATTTTTTCATTTATTTATTTATTTATTTATTTATTTATTCTTTTACACATTTATTCATATATTTGTTCTATTGGACCATCCATAATCATAAAACATTTACAAATAATTACAAGTAATCAGATAATATTGATTTAGAGTACAATTAAAATGTGAAGGAAATGATAACAATAACAAGGAAATAGAATAAAGAAGAAATAAGCAGCAAACATACAAAAAGCTGATCATGACTGGCTGATCGGACAGCTCCATGGGTTTGTTCGTGCGAGTTGAGTACTGCATGCGCTATAGAGGGCAAAACTCCAAAACGCTGGACTAGGAAAACCTGAATTCGAATCAACGCTTGACCATCAGCTAACCCTTTGGATACCAATCGTCAGGAAAAAACAAACGCAAAACAGTGAGCACACTTTCCACCTGGCACAGAAGGGGTTAACCCATAGCAAACACGTCCTTTTCCATCTTTACCTGTGCGCCCAATTGTCATCTAAAAAAATCCGGGTCAGAGCTGACCCGGAACTGGGTCCGTTGGGGTCACACACCGTTCCGGGTCAAAAATGACTTGGAATTTGGTCATGAAGACCTCGAATGGGGTTACCCTGACCCAATTCATGACTCTGAATGGGGTAATATCTGACCCCATTCCTTGTCATTTCTGACCCGGAATGGTGTGTAACCCCAACGGACCCAGTTCCGGGTCAGTTCTGACCCGGATGTTGTAAGAGTGTGTATATATATATATATACCTTAAAAATCATTATATTATGTATATATACCTTAAAAATGCAATTATGTTGTTACTCATGATCACATGTATTTTGTTAATGTACGTTTTTGAAATTTGGCATTACAAATATTTTTTGTTTTGTGTATGCATTGTACGTAAGTTTCCCTGTTTATTTAATGGAAATGAAAATAAAGTTGAAATTGAATTGAAATCGTTCCTATCAAAGTGGGCATGTTAGGCCCGATTCTATTCATATCATGCATAAACGATTCCAGTAATTCATTAATAATCTTCGGACATGATGCCCTTTATTATACATTTTGCTGATGATACTAGCTTTATGCTTTTCTCACCATAATCCTCACACGCTTGCGGGAATAATAGAATATGAAATTTGTTTGGGTTAGCCAACAAATAATGTTCAATTAATTTTTCAGGAGTCTAACGTTGTTTAGGGAAATTATATCTTCCTTTACAAAAAAAAAATCGATAAGATTCACGTTGAAAATGTTCTTGATACAAAAGTCTAGGGATATTATATTGTTGATAAACTCTTCTTGAAAATGTTATGTTAATCATATCTGTAAAATTGAATGTAGAAATATTGGTGCTATAAAGAGAATTAAGTTTCACCTCTGAATTACTCCGTTACTTTATATGCTTTATTCTTTCCTGATTTCAACTTCAAAACGGGACTTTACCTGCCTTATTTACTAATATGTTTCATAAAAACCTATCCATTAATAAATACCCCACCAGACGATCCGGAGAATATTATGTACCTTTGTTGAGGTTTATGTTGACCCAAAACACTACGTTTACATATGTCAAGCCAAGATAATATCAAGAATGCCCGTAATTAGATGCATTTAAAAGAAAGCTGAACTGGATATTGCTGCAATATTGCATAAATAAAAAACAAAGATGAGTAATTTCATGAATAAGTATAAGCAGATATTTAGTATGTTCTCATATCATTCAACCATTGCCTGTTCCGTGCATTTGGATGATTCAATACCACATGTTCTCCCTCCCTCCCTCCCATTCTTCTTCCTTTTCTCTTTTCTCGACACCCGTCCCTATTTTCGTTTTGCATTGTTGCGTTTGAAAAGCTTTTGTTCGTACTTCGGTGTGTCAAAGCGCCTGTCTTGTGTCTTGTTTGTCTCTTAGTCTCATCCCTGCAAGATTTATACACCTGTTTAGTTTTATCAGCCCCCTAAAACAATACAAAATTTAAGAATATAATTATGTGTGTTTTTTTTCAATTGATTAAGCAATATGTATTGGATTTGGTGACCACGCACTTCTTTTTTCCTTTTAATTTGCATGTACATAATATATTTGATTGATTTGATTTGATTTGAATTTATTTTTACTTAGTGTTCACAGAAAGAGAAACAACATAACTGAGTTGCAATGATTATCACTATACATTAACACTTTGTCTTTGTTGTCAATACTACAAAATTTTATGTGAGAATAATATAACATCTTTTTTTTTGTGGAAGAAATTGTAATTTATAAAGAACACCAATACTTTTAGACATCGTTGAACATAATGATTAACGTGGGTATTCCAAGAAAATTCATTATCTATGAAAACATCCCAAAATTTAATGTCATAAACTCGTTTAATTTCCTTGTCTCTATAAATCAAATTCTAATTACTATCAATTTTAGTGTTTGTTCCAAATAATATATAATTGGTTGATCAACATTCAAAATCAATTTGTTTACTGACATCCAATTGCTTACAAAGCCAAGCTGAACAGAACATTCATATCATCAAAAAATGTCTTAGGATCTCTGCCTTTATAAAGATATACTTGTGTCATCTGCAAATACTAAGTAAGCCAATAATCAAAATCATGTGTTGAATACGGTAAATCATTAATATTCATTAAAAGAGAAGAGGCCCAAGAATAGACCCTCAAGTGGTACTCCACACTTTATTTCTTCAAGTTAAAATGGGACACCATTTATACATTTTAATTATTTACGATTTGAGAGATAACATGTCGGTAATTTTAATGGGGTGCCTCTTACACCCTTACCTCATAATGATATTATTTTTGTAACCAAATGAAATAAAACATAATATAAACAAAAATACATAAAAATAAAGTAAACATCAGATGCTTTGGTTAAATTAATGAAAACATTAACGCATATTCTTTATCATCTGTTGCCCGATTCAGTTTATTAATAAGTTGTATCATCGCGGTTTCTGTTGAATATCTCTGCTGTCAACCAAGTTGGTCTTTGATAAGTATGTTTGTATAAAAAAAAGAATCGATGAGCCTGTTATAAATACATTTTCTAATATTTTCGAAAATGAAGGCAATACTGATATTGGGGGATAATTATTCATATCAGATAATCTTCATTCTTTACGTATATTTGTATATCGTGCAGCTTCCTTTTTTTCAGGGAAAGTACCAGTATGTAAGCATTCGTTGAAAATAATACGTAATGGAACACAAATCAACAAAATAACATATTCTACCACCTTGATATCAATATCACCAATACCGGAGCTGTTTCATATTATCAACTATGGTTATTATTTCATCAATGTTATTGGCTTTAAAAACAGAATATCAATATTTGGCATTTTCGGATAATCTTGAAAGGATTTATTTTCATCTACATCATTACTAAAGTCTTGCAATTTAGTACCAATATTAACAAAATAATCATTAAATGAAATTACATCATCTTCATTGTCAGTTACATTTTCATTTCTGAAATAAAGAGATCAATAACTGTATTGTCATTTTCCTATGCAAAATACTATTGATATATTTTCCAATACATTTCATATTACCTTTAATTTCATCAAATTTCTTATTAAGATAATCTCGTGTAGCTCGTCGTATTTTCATGGTTACATAATCCCAGCATTTTATTTATACACTTCCTTTCGATACAAATTGCGATTTAAAAGATATATCTTATATAACTGTGGTTTTTAATAACAAAGTTTCAGTAATTCCTTTATTAGTCATTGTTTTTCATTCACCTTAAATGAAAACTGACATTCTTTGGAAAACAAACACTGCAAGCTAATAAGTTAAAAGAAGGACAGAATGTAAGATGCATATAAAAATCATATTTTTTTCATTATTACCATCATGATGGAAAGAACACAGTGTCCATACTGTGGACACAGTGTGAACACAATGTGAACCTTTCACACTGTTAAATTCGAGCGTTTTAACAGTGTGAACACAACGTGAGTCATCAATTCACAGTGTGAAACAAAGCATTACTACGTGAACACTCTGTGAAAACCACACCACAGTGTGAAATCATCTTCACGCTGTTAAAGGGAAGATAAACCCCAAGAGCAATGTGGATTGAGTGAAAGCAGCAACATTAGTAGAACACATCAGTGAAAGTTTGAGGAAAATCGGACAATCGATGCAAAAGTTATGAATTTTTAAAGTTTTGGTGTTGGAACCGCTGGATGAGGAGACTACTAGAGGATATGACGTATGAGTGGACAACAATACCAAGAAAATATAAAGAAAATTCTACAAAAATCCATTTTTCATGAAAATTACAAATTCCATCAACTTGATATTGACATATGTTAAGGGTAGCAATTATTCCCCCTGCTTTCTGAAAGAGGTTGGTCCATTGCTCTTTCATGATTCTAGAAAAGTGAATTTTTGTTGAATTTCCTTTATATTTTCTTTGTATTGTTGTCCACTCATACGTCATATCCTCTAGTAGTCTCCTCATCCAGCGGTTCCAACACCAAAACTTTAAAAATTCATAACTTTTGCATCGATTGTCCGATTTTCTTCAAACTTTCACTGATGTGTTCTACTAATGTTGCTGCTTTCACTCAATCCACATTGCTCTTGGGGTTTATCTTCCCTTTAAATTCGAGCGTTTTCACATAGTCGACTATGTGAACACACTGTGGGACACTGTGTTCTTTCTAGCAGGGAACATATCATAACACTCAATAATAATAATAATAATAATTGACAGTTCTTTTATAGCGCATAACACAAAGTGATAATGTCCCTATGCGCTCACTTTCATCACTATCACCAGCATCGCTCTTAGTCGGTATCATCTTCATCGATGCGTCTATTGTATTGACAAATGTTGTCATTGCTAGATGTCAATGCAATCGAAGTTGAATGGAGTTTGTCACAGTTTTCATGGTAATCATGGTTTCGTGATAACCTCGTCGTGGTAACCTCGTCCTCTTGACAAATTCGTCACGAACCTAAGTTTAGTTTAATCCTCTACTATAGTGTTTCAGTTTTCAGTGTAGTTTATTCTAGTCCACTGACAAGCACGCACATGCGCGTTAGACGAAAAAACAAACTGTTCAGAGAAAGATAGAGAGAGATTAAGAAAGAGAGAGAGATTAAGAAAGAGAGAGAGAGAGAAAGAGGAGATTCATTTCAAGATGTCAAAATTGTTATCATATCTTATGCATTCAATGAAAAAGGGCCGATTTGTTTGCAATCCTATTCATATCCTTTTCACATGTCGAGGGGCTCGGCCCGGGGCGGCTGGCAGGAACACAGTGTGACTCCCGATTCCGCCAAGAAACCGAACTTAAACGTAGCGAATCTTTGGTGCGGGGCTGTCACCAAAACGCCACAAGTTTTTCTTATCTCCGATCGCTCCTGATACTTTCGACTCTAATACTACGCATCATAGTTTTTTGTTTTGTTTTGAGTTTTGTATCACATCATTATATATAGGAACGTATTTGCGGGGGTGGAGTTACAAAGAACATGAAGAAAGAGAGGAAGCAACGTCAAGACAGTTGGCAAATTTGTACAACTCGGGAGAAGGCGAATTGTGAAAGTGATAGACAAAAGTTTGCAATAATTCGTCCCTGTGATATCGGGATGACGCATCTAAAGCGCAAGCATCATACTTGAATCTCTCTCTCTGCTTTTAAATAATGTTAACATTTTCATCAAACACAGTTTTAATTCTTCTTAGAATTATATGCTCTTACATATTATTTCATAAAAAGGTTTATCATTATCTCAAATCATCATGAAAAACGTTGGAAACATGAAGCCCCATGTCAACTGAGCCAAGTCCCACCCTTCAACTACTATAGGTGCACCTCAAGGGTCAATTCTTGGTCCCCTTTTGTTTTCAATTTATGTCAACAGTCTACCCGAGTGTACTTCAGAAGGTGTTATAGATATGTACGCTGACTGTTGCACTAGACAAAGTAATGGAGTGGATTAAGGAAAATCGTCTCGTCCTTAACACTGACAAAACTTCTGTCATGATTATCGGTTCCCGTGCTAATCTCGGGAAAATTGAAAATTTCAGTATTTCATGATATGGTAGTCTGATTAAAAGAGTTCAGTTCACCAAATGTTTAGGTGTTTTAATAGATTAGAAGAACTGAAATTGTCTAAACAAATCGAAAATGTATGTAAACGTACCCAGAAAAGTGTCTGCATGATATAGAGAGCGAAGGCCTTTTTGCCCCAACAATCCTTAAAATTACTTTATAACAGTCTAGTGTTATACCACAATTTGATTACTGTTCTGTTGTTTGGTCAAACAAACTTCAATCCCATACAACTAAGCTACAAAAAATTCAAAAGAGGGCAGCAGGAATAATATTGGACAAAACATATGACACACCGTCGGCTGATTTATTCAAAAGTCTTAATGGATGCCACTATAGACAAACGTTTTGAGTTCAGTCGCGTTATGATGATATATAAATGCGTCCATAACTTAGCACCTTCATACCTTCAGGTACACTTAGTTAAGCCTAGTGATGTACATGAACATCACATAAGGCTAATAGACAGTGGAAGTCTACGTGTGCCAAGATTTCGGTCTGATTGTCACAAGTGCAGCCGAATCGTATCTTCTCTATACTTGAAAGGAACAGGCTGGATTATTCAATTTGATTTGATTTGATTTGATTTATTTCTGCTTAATTCCGGTACATCAGATATATGAAGATCAGCTTCTTCCATATATTCATTTAAGAGATTGTTTAAGCAAAGTTGTTATTTGTAAGTAATACACCAAATTTATTCTGGGCTAGCTAATCATTCCTGTATAAAAGCGTTTTAATTGTTATTTCGGCATTCTGGTGAACTCTTGTTGTGGCATAATCAACATACACTATTTTTTATGTTACTTTGCAATGTACAGTATGTTATCTTCTGTATATACGTTCTGCTATTTAATGTACATATTATGTTCATCAATATCATTCAGGGCTCCATTGAGGACCACTTTTTATTGGTGAATGGGCTACCCTGACAAAAGATTAGAAATAAATGAATTAGAAATAAATAGATAAATAAACTGAAATTGTAGGATCCCTTTAAACACGTTAAACATTGTGGTGATTCAATTCCAGAAATTATTGAGAATACGCTGACTAACTTGTACGATAATACACATATATTTAAATGCAAGAGAAAAAAACCACACTACAGTATACAAAGTTTTGAGAATCATGCTGTCAGTATCGAGAAATCTATGAGCATATTTTTATATAATTATGCTGGCTAAGGCTTAATGAATAAACAGATTCTAATGCTATTCTCTTTTAGAGAATGCTATTCTCTTTTACAGAGAAAAAAAAATGAATATGGTAAATCCTTTCATTTCAATTCATCACTTTTTGAAAGTATCCAGCCTCCGTGTCCAATCTTAAATTTTCATAGCTTCATGTCTACAAAATAATTACACAACGGGGAACATTGTTCAACAGTTCCTCCGAGTTTCTCTCTCCATTGCCAAACTGATTGCCTTATAGCAAGCATACACATGGGAAGGAAAAATCAACAACATGAATATTTGAGATGAGATGAATCATCATTCCCCAAGTTGGCCCCATTACATAAAGTAGGGGGAAATGATCAGTAACTTCCAATGATAACAAGTACCATTTATATAGCCACAAGGAAGATGTCCTGGAAGATAATGGCTTGCTGCCATGGAAACTGATGATATTAAAAATGTATATGATGGTACTTCGTAAATGCGGCGGGCAGGGGTGGCGTATAGGCTCTTTCTGTTAGTTATCTGTTGTTTGATTAACTCTCGTTCTAGGAGGAAAAAGAGCAGGTATAGCCCCCCCCCCCCCCCCCAATAACACTGAATGACGAAGCGTTGTACAGGATATTAAGCAACCATACCATTGCCATTGACACGATTGATGCCATTGATGTCATTGATTCCATAAATTTGATAGAGATGCATGGCAATGCAAAGTTTACAATGGTTCCACTAGGTGCTTCATTTGAAGCATCTTTTCATTTCACACTATAGTTGTGGAATAACATAAACACTTTTAGGGGTATACGTTTGCGTTTAGTATTGTGTCCACACAAACACATTTACAAACTATACTTGTTGCTTGGAGTTTATGATTACACTCTATTAAATTCAACTTTTCACGCTGCAGTTTCTTGCAAAACAACTAACAATACTCACCTCATACTTGATTATACGGTCAGAACAACATGGATGATATAAATCATTTTGCAAATATATATTCTTTTTTTAATGATGAACTTATAGTGCTCTGGGAAGATAAAGAAACTTACTGAAAGTATTGCTTCTAAATTTATGACCCCTAACGGTGCCTGAAGCATAAACTTACGACATAACGACATTGAGGACAATGGAGTAAAGATAGCTAATCAAACAAGTGTACATTGCAAAACAGATTTGTTAATAGTCGCTAATTGGAAAGTATCTAACATTACAGATGATTAAAAAAGTTCTCTGAAAAATGAAATGAATGAAAGTGGTTCCTATTTGAATCATACCGCCCATTTCCTGTTTCATAATGAGCTGACCCGGTCAAATATTTCTGGTGGTTAAAATTGATGGATTAAAAAATAAAAAAAAGTGTATCCTTGTTGACATGTGCCAACACTGAAAAGAATCCATCAAAATGTCGCATCACCAGACCGGATATTTTGATCAAGATCTACCTCTGAACAAAACATTTGATAATCCATGATGCATAAATGCCATCTTCCGAAAGCGGTCATTTTGGGAGATGGACGGGTACAATAAACGAGTGACGAAAAACGCGAGATCACCCTACATCGCTATATCCTCGTGCGGTTCTGTTTTGTTGTACTTTCGTTTGATTTTTTTTTTTTTTTGGCTCCTCCTTGAAATTGAGGATTTAAGCATTATACCGGCACAAGCGTCATGTGCTGCGTTCTTAGGCCCTCGTGAGTGATATTTCCTGGTAAACAGAGGTGAAACGATCATGTGCCAGCTTATATCTATGACAACTTTTTTTTATCGTTCAGATCATCTCATCTATTACTTGTTGCGATCTTCTTTTTTTAATTCAGAAAACTCCCCTCTGTATTTGTAACAATCAGAAATAATTTATTTTTGTCTTCCTCTCAACACTAATAACGGTATAGTTTTCAAAGTCGGACTACAGCAATTAAGTGTATTCCCCTAATTGTTGAGAATTATTTTGGAATGGCTCCACATATAGCCGTGAATAATTCGTCAGTGTGAGTAAAGGGCGTGATTATCGTTTTCTTTTCCGAAATTACCTAAGATGGCGTGTGTGTCATTTCTCTTTGTCTCCTTTATCTTCTCTCTCTCTCTCTCTCTCTATCCCTCTCTCTCTCTCTCTCTCCTTACATATAATATATTCGTGTATATATAGATGGAGATCGATAGATGGATATATAGATGAACCACCAGGTAGAGAGGGGGAGAGAGAGATTGTGAAATATAGAAAGAGAGGGGGGGGGGGGAGGAAGATTTTTCCAAGTGATGTGCATGTCTGACATGTTCCGTTGACTAGTTGACAAGAGGAACGCTACTTTCGACACGCCTCGGCGTCAGCCACTCTCACAAGGTGTGTGAGAATTAATGCGAACCGAATGTGAGCCGCTCTCTTCGGGGGGTACGTCCGTCCGCCCCTTCGGGCTAGCCCGGGCCAGCAAAACCGCCAAAATCTGTTTCTAGTTCACCTGCTTTTATTGGTGTATATATTGCCTAATAATCCTTTCTCTCCCTCTCACCCCCCCCCCTCTCTCTCTCTCTATCTCCATCCCTTTCCTTCTCTTTCCTTCTCTTTCTCTCTCCCTCATTTTGGCTCTTGTTCAACTGTCAAATATAATTAGAATAAGGTTAAACTATTGAGTATTTAAAGAAATTTCTTTCTGCCCTTCTCTTTCTTTTCAAAAGAATAATCGAAAAAATGATTGTGCCAAAGGCTAAAACAAAAGACACACAAGACATTTGACTTAAAATACAGTCATGCCATCTCACATCAATTGTAATAATTCAACCTAATAGAATCCATGGTGATAAAACTAAAGATACCAGCTCATTCTTATTCTAAGAGTCATATTACATGCAGTCAACAACATAAATGCCATTGTTGCGGCTTATATGAAGAGTTCATTCTGTGATGATAATGATGTCGAGGATGACAAAGCAGACCTCAAATGATGATGATGATGATGACGATGATGATTGATGATGATGACGATGATGATGATGATTGATGATGATGATGACGATGGTGATGATGATGACGATGATGATGATGATGATGATGATGATGATGATGATGACGACGACGACGATGATGATGATGATGATGATGATGATGATGATGATGATGATGATGATGAGAATCTACATATCTCGTGAAAAAAAAAATGACCGGTAACTTATTAGAATAATTATATCTTTTTTAACAGTGCGTGTTGTACGTTATAAATGTATCATCAAATCTCTTGAATGATTTATACCTGTTCCATGATGTACTGCGAGATAACGGTAGTGAGTTTATAAAGATCAGTGCCCTTCATAAAGAATTTTTTTCCCAAAAACAACGAAAACAAAGCCAAAGACTTCGACAAGTAATGACGCATGCAAAAGCAACTAATCATTTCATTTTCGATCAGCGTTTCATTTCATGCTATCCATGAAGGTAAAACATTTTTTCCTACTCTCATTCCAAGTACAGGCGCCCATTGCTTAACTGTATCCTTCGGCAACTCCACAGATAGTAAAAAAGACAACAGAAAAGACAATTTTAGGCGTATTCCACGCACACTTCGAGAAGATGAATGGACAACACTCTCGAGGAAAATAAGATCGGAAGAGAACTTAATGAGGATTATTTGTCTCTGGGCCAAGAAACAAAGGATGCTGAGAGGCAATAAATCGGTCGAACTAGATCAGTCAATTGACCGCATCTCCGCTAGGGCTCGGGTGCCTCATTCAGGTACATTCACACTGTAACGACGACAGAGGGAGCAATTTCGTTATGACACCATTTCCTTCTTTTCTTTCAACGTTGCAACAGTTCATCCGAAAACAGAAAGAGGGCAAACTTCCCTTCTAACAAAACAAAACAACACAAGACAAAACAATGAGAGGGATCGCACGAGAGGGAATAAAGATGAAAGAAATTTATGATTGTATTCCGGGAGTCCCCTCCGTGTCAGCAGTATTGGCCCACAATGCTTTAATCATCCCATCTTCCGCCTCCTTCCCTGTCAGGCGGGCGGCGTGAAGCAGAAGTAGTAGTCTGTTTATTATCTGGTGTGTGTTTTAGAGGAGGGGATGAGTCAGTGTGATTGGGAGATGGGGGGGGGGGGGGGTGGGGTAATCTGGAGGTGGTAAAGAGAGGATAGAGTTGTGGTATAAAGAGTATGGCAACGGCAACATACAGTGTCAGCTCTAGTAATATATTTGTGTCTCTTTACACATGTGTCATTCTCGCAGTGCCAACCACATGTCAACTAACCGTCACTCTTTTTGTACTTTGCTTAATGTTTAAGCGTAATAGCTTCAGATGTGAAAAGGCTAAAAAGCTGTGTTCGACGCTTGGATTTTGATAATTGGGTGTCAGGGCCCTCTGGTAGAACAGTAGCAGCACTGAAGTGCCTATTCTACCCATTGTTATTACTATCATACCCTGTAAAATATTGTTGTCACATTTTGTTGCGGTTATATTTATCTTATTCTGCTTTTTTGGACTCGCGGAGTATCCATAGACAAAACTAATCAGAGATGGCGCTATTCACAGAATTTCATGGAATGATTATTATTATTAGGTTGCACAGCCGACGGGAACGGAAAAGTAAGTCCAAAGTACATTGAATGATTGTGGTATCAAATATCATCTGTTATAATTTGTTTGCCCTGAGTAAAAGAAAATCTGTATGCTAAGTGAATCTGTAAATGATTGCAAACGTCTAGCATATAATTCAAACTTTTTACCTAAAGATCAATATTCTGCTCCACACTTGTCAGAATGGAGTATCCAGAAATACATTCGTGTCCATCCTGACGGTGACCGGAAGATTTTTAACCTTGAACCAATATAGCACCCCCCCCCCCCCCCCATTAAAAAAAAAAACAAAAAACTCGCACACACATACTTTCGTGTCTCACTACTGAACCAGGCATTTTATGTCAAAACGTGCCCAATACCCTTAAATTTAATACCGAATACCATTTCGATATGCAGTCAAAATGGCAGTAATAAATGGGAGGGAACCTTTGGGATCCGCTCACGTCGTTAAAAAAAAAAAATGAATATATCATCGGCGGATCCTCGAATTCCGTAAAGAAGGGGCGCCTTTACAAAATTAAAGGGGGGGGGCACTCACCCCTCCCCCAATCTCTTTCTTTTTATTTCTTTTGTTTTAACAAAAAAAAAAAGGGGGGGGGCGCGCCCCCGGTGCGCTGCCCCCTGGATCCGCCACTATATATACATATACATATTCATATACATATACATAATTATACATATACACATATACATATACATATTCATATACATATACATATACATACACATACACATACACATACACATACACATATACATACACATACACATATGCAGTACATATACATATACATATACGTATACATCACTTTATACATCTCCATATATATATATATATATATATATGTTGATAAGGTAGTCCACGTGTTGGCAAGGTAAAAAGATAAGTAACAAAGCTGCAACAAAGTTCATGCTGTATTCACCAACGGTTTATTTCTTCACACAAATTTTCGAGCGTCTCGCCGCCCTTTCTCAAGTGTTGATACTGAGAGAACAATAACAAAATAATTTTTTTATTGTTCTCTCAGTATCAACACTTGAAAAAGGGCGGCGAGACGCTCGAAAATTTGTGTGAAGAAATAAACCGTTGGTGAATACATCATGAACTTTGTTGCAGCTTTGTTACTTATCTATATATATATATATATATATATATATATATATTCATGATTACTAAAGAACTAGCATGGTGATGTCGAAATGTAACAGGCAAAACTGCATGTTAATGTTGACTTTTACAAAAATGAATGTTCATCAAGTAAAAAGAAGGAGAAGAAAATCAAAAATACGTTTTCAGATCAGTCATACTTCAAAAGTGAATCAACTTTATAAAGTTCCGCACATCTTCATGAAAACAGTGGTTACGGTCAGGAACAGGTGTGATTCAATGGATAAGTTCATGGACTATCAAGTGCAATATCTCTTGGTTCGAGTTCCCCGGGTGTATCGCAGCGGTTGTGCCCCGAGGAGGCACGGCACTTCATCATCACTGACTATAGTCCTTCTGAGAGAGAGGACGTGAAGTCGTCTGTTCAGCGTTTGGTACGTTGCTCACTCAATGCTTCCTCAGCGGTCACATAAAAACAAATCAAATCAAATCAAAATCAATCCCAATCCAGAATAAGATGAGGTGATACCGTCGTTACGTCAAGGGCACTCATTTAATTTGTGCATAGAAAATGTAAAGTATAAAGCAGCTTACCAAGGGGAAAACGATTTCGTCTGAACTCATTCGATTTCATCACATCAAAAAAGAAATTGCAATTTAAGAAGAGTAAACTTTGTAGCCATAACAACAAGCTATATTCAAGCTATTCAAAAGTAGAGGCCTACATCACCCTTCGACATGGTAATTGCAAGTTATTGAAAGTGCAAGAATGATTTTATTTTTTGATAAAAAAAACAACACATATCTCCTTCTTGAAGATTTGATGGTATGACTTTCCTGTTAAACAACGCGTTCATATTTTCAACGCTTTTTCTAAAAAAATCTGATTGTATCCAGCTAAAACTATATACGCTTTTGGTATTGCGAGTTTGGTATCACACGGGGAACATCAACATTCCTGATATGTTCCAAATTTATATACTATTTTCAGTTTATGCCATATTACATATGAAAAGTAAAGGCTAAATGTAACTTTTAACAATCGCCACTTTTAGAATATCAAATCATTGTTTTTCCTTAAAAAAAAAGTCGTCCGAGACAACGTATTTCTCCAAGTTTCTCTCTCATACACATCTTCACACGCACTTGCACACATACATACTCACACATACACACATACACACACATACAAAATTTAAAAAGAACCAAAAATGTATGCAGTTTCATTTAATCAAATAAAAGGTCTTATATTCCTTAATAAAATGTGATACAACAATAACAACAAAATAAACACGAACTGCTGGGACTTTATATTGTGCACGTGACTTTATTTAAGTCAATCAAAGTAAAGTTGTCTATTAAAATGAATGAAGATTTTGTTAGAACATTACAGGTAATCAATGACATCGAAGGAACATGAACAACATTGCAACAGACTAGAAAATGCATGAGGCTAAGGTAAAGATCATCGTCAAGTTGTCTCTACTCGCTAAGAAATCGTAGGTGAGGTGTACGACGTTTCACTCGCCACTCCTGAGATTTGTCAGGTACAGTAAGGAAAGGTGGTATTGTACGTCTTACCTATGTCGTGCATGTTTACCTGTGATTTCTTCGCATTTCTCTGAAAATGTGTGAAACGTGGAAAATTACATGATTTTTTTGTTCATGTCTCAATATGAAGCTTCTAGCATTTTGTGAGACTATTTTACTCTTATATTCATTTCAGTCAACTTGTCCTATGTAATATGACGTGGGATTGCACATGACCTCTTCCAGCAAACCAATTCTATTATTCTAAATTCAAACCAATTCTATCATCATAAATTCCAGCCTATCTGCCCTTGTGCACTTTCAAGCACTTGCACGCACATTCACCACCATCACACGTCAGAGTTTATTTTCCCCTGCTATCTTCGCAGCAGAATTTGTATTGTTACGAATCTAGTACGTCCCTACCTTTTCCTCGGGCCGGCCATCTTTTCAAGCAATGCTTACAATGGCGGCCCTCTGCATAATCGCTTCTTAACTACAATTGTTATTGTAATCCCTGCTGCATAGACATACATACTGTACATTATTTCATTAATTTCCTATAATGTCATTGTTTATGCAAGTCAAACGACTCTGTCCTAAATTTACTTTGAATATTTCCCACATGTTCATGATTATGTAACTTATGTATATTGATTCGCAGAAAATAAAGTATCTATCAAACAAACAAAACCCCAAGCTTTGGACGACAATCACAAGTTGCACTCGACGATCGACAAGGAGCCAGTTAAGACCCAAGTAAATCTCTCTCATATTGCTTTCATTATTACACACGTTACGGAAACATCCACTCCGAACGCGCGAAGATACACGCCGTCACGCTTTGCCCCGAATAAGTTCACCTAAAAATATATCAGGTACTTCCTATTCGGCTTGTCGCTCCTTTCATCGGCCATTACACGGCGTCTCAATTAGATCAACGGCGGGATTATAACACCAATGGCATGACGAATGCACGCAGCCAGAAGAAAAAAAAATGCTGATATACAGTTCCTAGATTTTCACATAAATTTCGATATTATTGTCACTTTTTTTTTTGCATCGTCATGATTACAAAGAGAAATGTGAATCCAGATGAAATGATTTTTTTTTTATCATGTTTGAAGGTTAGATTATTGCATGAGTATAAGTCGCCGTGTCACGTCCGATCAATATGTATATTTGTAAATTTATGCGGAAAATGTTCTTATCGTTTAATAATTCATCGTTATTCCAAAGAAATTGAAACGAATCTTATGTTTGTCGGAATCCCGAATTGATAATTGAAATCTTATTCGTTCCCGGGCTCTATTTTACTTAATTTAAGTTGAATAGTTCTGTCAACTTGGTCTGAATGCTTTTATCATCATTACTTTTTTTTTCTGGTTTTATCTATTTTGTCATTGCTCACCCTCATTCTACTTACCACTATATCTACATAATATTATTGTGTGGGTCTTTGCTCACCCTCATTCTACCTACCACTATATCTACATAATATTATTGTGTGGGTCTGCTTTATACATTCCTTCACTGCATGATTTCTCGAAAAATAACTATTAAAAAGTGGTCCGCTGTGTCTTCTCACAACCTTAGTCCAATCTCATGAAAACAATCGAATATCCGAAGAGCGCCAGTACTAGTAAGATGCAAATGATAGATTAATGCTAGATTTTCTTTCAAAATTCAAATCAATTTATTTTTCACGTTTCTCACAAATCCTTACATTTTGAATAATATGAACACAGATTATTGTACCTTGTCGATTGTAAACAGGCAAATTATGTATACACATAATATAATACGTATGTATATATATATATATATATATATATATATATATATATATATATATATACAGTCATTATTCGTAAATGGTTTGTATCAAAGAGATGTATAGATGAATAGATGTATGGCGGGTATTCAGGTTTGTGTAAAGGTAAGTCCCTAATAATCGGTGGTTATGAAACAGGGCAATGCAGGGAGAGCGGACAAAAAAAAATGTTTAAAAAGAGATAAACAAAGATTAAATAACAAGAGAAGAATGAAACAAACAAAAAATAGATGCAAGCTGAAATCATGCTGCAGTGAATTTTTATCACTTCTAATCCCCTCATCCACGTCTCTTACTTTTGACAGCGCGCAACATGTGGTCGAGACAGGTACTGTATTGGGAGACTTGTCTCAGGGCATGTCCACCGGGCTTTCGTCTGGCGATACTGAGCAGCGGCTCGATCGATCGCGCACGTATAGGCCTACAGTGTGTATCCAAAGTACGAGCGCGCTCGCTCGCGAACGGATAACCACTTTTCATCGCTGGGGGATCTGCCCTGCCAATTTCGACTGATTTCCCCGTTCCGAGAGTTTTGTCAAAGTCCATTTGGGCTTGATATCCTGTGATGTGGATTGCGCCCCCTATACAACAAAACCTTTAATCCCAGCTTTATGGAGCCCTCCAAGCTAGCTAGCTCGTTAGCTACTTTCTAGCTAGCTCTTGGGGTGACTCCTCCCTCACCCCTGTACACCGTGCCACACATGTGTTCCCGGATTTCAACAAACTAGACCAGGATTACCCCCTAAAAAGGTCTTGATTCATCCTCGGCATGGTTGACAAGTTTCCATACTTATGGCTTCCAACGTCTTTCTTGCTCTCAAAAATCAAAGCAATGGTCTCATCCTCATGTAAGCGCCCCCCCCCCCCAACCCACCACCACCACCACCATTTCAATACTTGGAAACAGTCACGCGAACAGGCATTTTAACACTTGCTCTATATAAGAATACTAGTAGTCGGTGATAGTCGTATTGCTATGAATACAAAACCTTCATCTCTCCTCCAATTTGCCAAATGTTTATGACGAACGCCATGTTGCATGTCTATAAAGAACTTAAGAACAATGAAAGCTTGATATCACGTGTTCATTTTCTCTATCCATACCCATTCCAACTTCCTTCCCCCTCCCCATCCTCCCCGCTCCCCCCCCCCCCCCACCTTTCTCTCTGTCGTCCCTTCTTACCACTCCTTTTTGAATCAGGTACCAAAATACAACAAAATGCAGGAACGCCGCGGAGACGGCTCGGTGGTGTGGCTTTAATCAGGAGATGAAGCTGTGTTTGGAGGTGTTTAGATGAAGAGAAGATGCGAAAGATAGGGACTGTCCTGGGATATGCTTTCTATGGTGCCAATTAGGGTGAGTTTTGTTACGGATGCTCTGTACTTTCATCTCCAAAGCTTACTTACATTAAGTTCCTACTACTCCTCAAGTCCTCTATACCTCTCTCTCTCAATATATATCTTTCTTCATCTTTCTCTCTCTCTATCTTTCTCTGTTTTGGCAGCAATGAACTTTTTTTTTTTCTGACCAGGGTATTATCTCTAACTCAAATAAGATGTCTTGAATCTCCAAGGTGTCGATTAACTTCCGGAAATTGCTTCCTTTTTTAGTGTTCGGGGAAAGGTTGCAGATGAGAAAATTTAAAAAGGACGTTGTTCTTTTTACACGTCATATTTTATTCTTTACGTTAGAGACTCGGATATCATGTCCCATACCACACGAGCACTGGTCATCCTAGAAGCATTAAAAGACACACCTGACGTAGAAGGGTGTGATAGCCGTGAATTTTCAAAAGAACAGTAGCTTGACGCATTATATTCCAGGTGTTTATCTTCAGATCTTAAGTTTTGAAAAAAAGTCGAGGGCGCTTAACTCTCTGGATAAAAACAAAAATAAACAAACAAGCAAACAAACAAAACAAAAAAAAAACCGTCTTTTGGGAACTGGCACCCCGATCCTGTTTTCTTCTTTTTTGTTTTTCTCCTGTCAAAAAAAAAAAAAAAATACAACCTTTGTCCAAAAGGGAGCCTACATTCTGGAAAAGAAAGAAACAAAAAGAAAAATCAATTTCTATCAACTATCAGGTATCAATTTATCAACTATGTATATTTATATCAATGTGTGTGTGTGTATGTATGTATGTATGTGTGTAGGCCTATGTGTGTATGTATGTGTGTATGTGCGTATATGATTATGCGTGTGTGCGTGCGTATGTGTGTGTGTACTAGTGTACGTTTGTGTGCTTTGGGGCTTTTGCAACTGAAGTTATGGTTAAATTGTTATTTTGAAAGACGTAGGCTACATTTTATATATCAACAACACTGAATTGTTTTACAAACAACATTCAAATTCAAATTCAAATGATTTTGTTTCCATGTAAAGTAATAGAAAGCAATATATACATAACGCTTACTTGAGCACATAATATCTTAAAGAACTTTGCATCACATACGTTTCAACAAAACATGGATACAATAATAATGATATCAACTTTGTTTTTAGATAAATAAACAAGTAAGCAATACAATTGTATTTTGTAACTCTAAATGGAAAAGAGGAATTCACAGTGTCTGAAGAAAAAGTTTGAAGGGATAATTCAACCCCTTCATTTCCACAACGCACTATTTCACATTACCTGGTGTGATTTTTATTTTTAAAAGACATTACCGGATTTTAACTTTCCATGTAAAAAAAAAAAAAAAAGGGTGGGGGGCTAGTACGCATATAAAACGTAGACGGAAGTGCGAAGTGAAAGTGCTTTTGCAAATCAATTTTAACTGTTTTTAGGTGGTTTTGCCAATGTACGAAAATAAAAAGTGCTGGATAGATTATTGTTCCATAATGCTATGAAATGCCAAGATTTTGTAAAATATCACCTCTGTATAAGATTATAATAAATTATTTCCCCCACCCCCAGAAAAAACCCAAATAAACAAAACAAAACAAAACAAAACAAACAAACAAGCGTGAACAGCGTTATCTTTTCTCTCTCTCACACACACATACACACACCTCACTCTTTCATTTACATTGTTGCTTGGGTGTTCGTTTTACTCCATCCTGAATAATAATAAGACAAAGCTGCCGAACCCGACCTGACGAGCCCCCCCCCCCCCCCCTCCCCCTCTTACCCACGACATTTACCTTTCACTCGGGGTTAAGTTCGATCACGGCGACCGAAGGAAGCATCCTTAGCAGACGACAGACATATTCCCAAGGTGGCGAGTGTTGAGAAATGTGGCGGAGGTAACGTGATGGAATAAATCTGCCTGGAGAGCAGACGACGTACAATAGGTTGACAGAAGTCACGGTTTGATCACCTTTCTTTTTTCAGTACATTTATTTTATCGTGTATCTATTCATATATTATTACTTAGACCTACTTACTATGTTCATGTATTATCGACATTAAAGATAGATGAATGATGATTTTCCGATCGAATTCAATAAATTAAGAAAAGAAAGTTACTCTTATGACATTCAGACCTCAGGGTTTAACGGGAATTAAAATGAGGCCGGTCTTACCTGATTAGAAAATTTAATGGAGACACATAGTCATAGATATAGGGTTATGAGCAAATAAATGATACAGAATGCAGGATTATTAATTGAAACAGACGCACATTCACTTATTGAAATCATGCAATGGGGTTTATCCATTCATACATTCATTGTATGCATTTTTGTACTGTAATTTGCACGTGTATCTAGTACTTCTTCGATTTTCATTTTCATCTATAAGCAAAGCCTCTCAAAGCCTTGCTTGTGCCGGAGTGCGGTTCAGATAAACTATTGAAAGAGCCGAAGTGATTTATATCAACACTGATTATTTATTTGCCCTGGTTTGATTTGGATTACTCCCGAGTTAGTCTCTTTCATTTAGAGTATATAAATAAAATGCAAAGCAAGCAATCACAACAAAAAATTCAAATAAACATATAGGAATGGTCATTCAATAACATTTATGGTGACCATGTGACTGATCATGTGACACAAAGAAGAGCATTTACATAACATAATCATGTATAAGGAGAGAAAGCAAACCAGTGGAGGGCGCCACCAGGAGGCAGAGCTTGACTTGGATGATTCCGGCAAATATAAAGAAATAGACCAGTTCGTAATTCCACTTTGCGCATGAGCAGAAAAGGGTCATTTGTACCAACAGGCATTTTTGGTTTGTTAATTCATTGAGATAAGCATCTGTGATGCAATGATTATTCATGTGATCCTTGTCTAATTGGTGCTTGTCAGCACATCCACCTGACAGCAAGAATGGTATTTCGCAATATAAAAGGAAATAGGCTGTTATTGCACTGAATACAATGTGATATACAATGAAATGAACGCCTGCTGCGAAATTGTCAACTGATGGAGTATTCTGACCACCTGATCTAAGCGCAAATTCATTCTTTGTTTGAACATGAATTCCATAAATTGTTACGTCGGGCAAGCTTATGCATTATGCCACTTTGAAAACGAGTGAAGTGCTTAACCAACTGAGAAAAAAAGAAAGGTAATTTGTACCAATGTGTACAAGAGCTAATTACGAACTGGCTTATTGAAATGCATGCATAGTTTGGATAATTGCATCTTACATGTATGTTAAAGAAAAAGGCGGCAAATTGTGCGAAAGTTACAACTTCTTATTTATATCATTTCCTGCCGATGAGTGTATGCGGTTATAGATTAGACATGAAAGAGGTGTATCACTGAATGTATCTGAGAATGATATGTGTGTGCACGTGTGACAGGGTAAGAAAATGAACGCGTATTAGCTCGGTGTAGAGTTAGCCCCATTGTGCAGGTAAAAGTACCCCCTCCCCATCCTAGCAGGTGCATGTTACATATAAATATATAAATATGTATGTATGTATATATATATATATATATATATATATATATATATATATATATGTATATATATATATATATATATGTATATATATGTATATATATATGTATATATATACATATATATATACACACATATATATATATATGTATATAAATATATATATATATATATATATATATATATATATATATATATATATATATATCTTAGTGAAGAGAAATATATGCATAGTTATGAAGTGACGAAAACTTCAGTCTTAATCTGTCAGAGATCGTGGTTGGATGGGTACTCAATTAGTTTGATTAGAGAAGGTGTGAGAATTTTCTGTTAGATCAGCAACAATTTTCCTCAATTTGAATTCACTGCATTGGTATTATTATACTAGTATGTATTCATTTCATTCTACACGTGTCAATGTTATAAATGTATACATGACTATATAAACACATAATATATGCATGTATATGGATGTGTATAATGTATATAGACGCACATGAAGACACACAGGTAGACTGTCAGAAACACAGTGACAGAGAATTACAGCATTGCAATTAAGCTATACTTTAAATCCGTAAAAATAACGGTGTTCATTATGTCCTCTATTTTCTTAACCTAAAAGAAACTCTGCTTTCTCCATACCTGTGCCTCGAGATAAAATCCAATAAGGTAAGATGTACGATCTCAACGTCAGGTAATCCCTGTTTTGATATGGGATTCGAACCCCTATTTTGCAGGTAAACCGCAAAATGAATTGCAGGCATCGCTCAGGTGAGGTGACGAAACACCGCGAGCCACAAAACTTTTGGGGGCAGATCAAAGAGTGGATTGGTTGGTTGTCCCTGTTCTCGGGGCGTTCAGGGGGGAACAAATAAATAAGGTCAGACAGGAAAATGGTGATTACGAAGGGCAGTGAAAATAAACCGTGAACAATCGTCATTCACAGGTCTTCACTCAGTGCCAAGTCAGGCGTGACCACCTCAGAAATAACCCGCATGGCGAAAAAAAGAAGAAGTATATAGAATAAAACAAAAATCGTAAGATGAAGACGGTGCGCGGGACGAGGAGCTATTTCCCGCTCGCGCGGTTGTAATCAAGAGCGCCCGCCGTTGATCGAGCGTGGTGATAACTTTATCTCGGAGCGTCTCGAAATGCAGGTAAACGAGAACTATTTCATTTACTCCAAATTACAAAAAACGAAAGGTCATCGGCTTTCCAGGGAAATGTATAAATAAACTGTATGCATTGAAATATAATGCACGCAGATCAAAGATTTTATGTTTATACATGGATATATGTATATTATATGAAGAGTCTAAATGCAAAAATTGACATATCCATTTATCCATTTGAGACATATACTTACTTAAGCTCAAGTAAGCTGAAAAACAAAGAAAATGACAGGAGTAGATGTGATGATTTTGCTGTTATCTTCAAAATAAAGGAAAAAATATTTTTTCCTTTTCTAGATTATGACCTTTATTAAAGATGATGAAAATGGCGTTTATCTTTTTTTTCACATTTAAACTCTTCAAAGATTATAATTCATATGCAAATTTGTATACGTTATATTGTATAGGTCCTTATGTATATGTATATGTATATGATTAAAGCACATAATATGTATTTGACTTTAGCACAAATATATCAGTCATCATATTTCTTGAGGCAGAATTGAACGCGGAAATGTTGTGTGGTTGTTACGACCCACATGCTCAGTCGAACCATTCCCTTCCTTTTCTCCTCCTTTCGCACGTGGCAGCTAGTAATCGAGAAAAATGATGACAAAAGCGTAGAGTTGTGCCATCGACACACACGTATCACGGATGTGGAAAATGTGGAAATGTGGTTCATGCACAAAACGCTGAAGAGTATATACCTAATGCCTTCACCTGGATATATCTGTTTTAACCCTGTGAGACAAACGTGCAGGATAGAAAAACACTTTATTCTTTGATGTATTTTGTTGTACGTATAATGTGTGCATTGTGCGATAGTTGAAGAGGATTTTCTTTGTATTATCTTTTTTTTTAATTGCTTTATTGTAATGCTGATCAGGACCTCTTTGAAAATCTGTCCTAGCTATGGCTGAAAGGGAAATATCCTACCCATTAATGGAGAATAATCAAAACAGTAAAAAAAAAATCCATATCATTGAACAAAATTCAAGTTGAAAAAAAAATCATTATGACTTAATTATGTTCACGCTCGTATTTTCCCAACTTCGTTATTAATTTCATTTATTCATTTTATTTCATTTTATTTCATTTCATTTACCAAAAAAGGGTGTTTTTTTTAAGCTAAATAACTGGAGAACACTAGTGGTCATAGTGGTAGCACACATATTCATACTGGGGCAATTTTGTAGTCCAGTCAAACTTAGTTTTAGCAGTGTTGTTTTTAGTCATACCGCGTCCCACAATCTTTTAATAATGTCGCGCATCTAGAAATCCCTGCAACTGTCAGTCCAGCACCATCGTCTTGAATCATTGGATCTGTAAATCCCTTTGCTCCATCCCTTCCCCTCCACAACAGAGGAATGAAAGGTTAAGTAAATGAATAAAATGTCCATACCACAGTCTTGCAGTACGTCACGCATTTTTAGCTCCAGAATCTGAAGGCTGTGTGGCGACCAAGGGGCTGTACTGCTAAAGAGGGTAGTTCCTACGGTCGCGTGGCACTCTCCTCCGTTGACCTGACTTCAAAGGCACTGTAGCGCCCTCTCAAGGCGGCTGCCTTATACCCAATCACCCTCTTTACCTTTTATACCACAAATGACGCCAAATTTTGCGTCACGGTGGGGCGTTTGCAAAGGTCCTTTTTTTTTTTTTTTTTTTCGAGCGGACCTTTTCGTGTCTTGTATTCCACAACACATAATTACTATGCAGCGTATATCACATTGATTTAAAAAGTATAAAAATACGTGGTTGGCCAACAACAACAAACTTACACATACTTCATGCCTGGATTATGTGGTAAATTAAAGTACTACATTTTTTTTACTCATCAAAACATAACACCAACGTGTGGAAACTGTCGGGCACAGTCACTAGTTCTCGGGCAGTGTTACGCATGGCCCGTGAGAGGCCTGTAGAAGTACGATGTACAATGATACATGCCGCAATAGAGCCAATGTTTGCATTATCAATGGTGGATTCTGTTTTAATCTGAAGAAATCCTTGCATTTAACATTAGTTGCCATTAATCGGAATGCATAACATTTGGCAAAGTGATATTAATACCGCTGATAACAGTGGTAAAAGTGGTATTAAGTATAGTTGTTACAGACACTTACTTTTTTCGTTTTGGTGTCACGGAAAAAGATATATAGTGGCCGAAACAAAACCCAAAGTAATAATCCATTTTGAATCTTAGTTTCCCTATCGGGCCACCAGAAGATAAATTTGGTGGCCTCACACCAATCTTTATTGGCCCCGGGCCACCGGTCAACATCCGTGCCATGTCATAGTGATTCTAATAGTACTACCAAAAATAATGATAGTAATGGTGATATTGATAATAATTATGACGATAATAATGATGTTTGAAATAAGAGTGATAAAGTAATGTTTATAATCATAATAATAATGCTGATAAAAAATAATAATGCACGTTCTGTAATATTAATAATGATAACAAAAATGACAATCACATTATAACGGTGCATTCCGAATCAGATATTTACAAAATGTAACTCAATTGCGGAACCTTCAAAGGGACTTTTTTTTTCTTTACCTCTTGAAGACTCGTAGAAATAATACCTGATTGATATGATGACTGTGATGAGTACGATGATGATGATGATGATGATGATGATGATGATGATGACGATGATGATGATGATGATGACTATGATGATAATGGAGGATGGTGGGTGTGGTGATAATAACCCAATATCACAATTATCAATTAGGACCATGAAGACTTATTGTAGTATCATTCCTCTTAGTCACCGTGATCAACATCCGCGATGTCGTTTGATTATGTTATTATCATTCTGTTGATCAATGGAAATTACAACATTTTAAACAACGATCGTTGGTATCACGA
>CM067067.1:22873102-22938102 GCA_033980235.1 Diadema setosum
TAAGAAGGTTATGACGCATCACAGTGTAATAAATTTTCCATTAAAATGTAATGGCCTTCAGAAACACATCAGTATTAATACGTGACGACGACATTATCATCGCTTCAGAAATATCTGACTTGGTTGTTGATAAAAGATATTTAATATTAGTTTTGTCGATAATTCAGCAACGATTGTAAATCTGTCTCATTCACAAAAGTCATCACTGGAAATGCAAGAGGTATGAGAGTTTACAATGACATCATCATTTCATCTAGATTTGGCTATATGTAGCTGTTACTAAAATGACTATGGTGAAGAATCATGAAAATACTTGAATACCCTCATATTATCACTTTACTGATTAAAGATAAAAACAACTTTCGTTAATGTGTTTGGTTGATTGTGATTCATGTTTTTTTTAAAGTCATGTTGAACAGAGACTCGACTTTCCTTTATGTACGTAGAAGAAGAACTGTATGATGCATGTTGGCTCGTTCACTCATAATACCTTCAACAGTTTTTACTTGTATCCAAATAAATATCTAAATACGTGTCCTATAATATTTTCTACTATTTTTCCTGACGCCCACATGGAAATCCCCCTCCAAAACCAAAATTCTGCCAGTGACATTATCTGTCAATCATTGCTAAAGTACGAATAAGATCAACAAAAAAACACTGGAATGCACTTTTTCCTAGTTTTAGCATTACTTACATGTTTCCATTTTAAAAAGAACACTAGGCGTTTTCACATCAGCCCGATAAAAATCCAAGCTCGAAATATTTCCGCGATTGCGAATTAGACCCCGTTTACCAGTGCGAGGTTCGGCCGCCGGCCGAGCCGCGCCGAGCCCAGCCCCGCCTCAGTGTAAACGCGCAAAAGGACCCCGTACAGTGCGGGGCTGAGCCGAGCCGCGGCCGAGCCGCGGCCGAGCCCAGCCTCAATTGCGAGGCCGGGCCCCGCAATTTTGTCCGTTTACACTGCCGGGCTCGGCCGCGCTTTTGATTCAAACCTTTCAATATTTTGTCGTAGTGGCACTCTGCTTGTAAACAAATGCAATTTGGTATTGTCTGGTTTTCAGACCCTTTGCCAAATGAATTCCGTGGCGACGAAGTCGCCGTTCGGGCAAAGGCCTTTGCCGAAGGAAAGAATCCTTTGCAGGACAAAACCACCTTAAACTATACTAGTTTTCCACGTTTTCCAGTAATGTGTGTGCCTCAAAATTTCCTCATGATTTGTGTGCAGTGTGTCTCGATCGATCGGGTCACACATGCTAGGCATGATGGGATTCATCGCGCTAATTTCTCGAGTCGTTTTTTCAATAGCGCGCTACTATCCCGCTATTTCAGAAATTTCCCGAGTTGGAGTCGAGAAATTTTCTCGATCAGAGCGATACAATTAGCGCGCTAATTTGTGTTCACATTATCAAATAGCGCGCTATTTCGCTATCGGGAAAATTTCCAAAGTCAGAAAAGAGCGCGCTATTTCGAAACATCGGGCTAATGTGAAAACGCCTACTGCTGCAGGGAAAACATGCAAGTCATGCTCTGTCTAGGGGAAGGTGCATTCCAATGTCTTTTGTTCCTAGTTCCTAGCTCACAGTCGCATGAAGCATCTTTATGGTCACATGTCATGCAAGTGCGTGCAAAACTCGAGGATGTTGCTTCGTGAAGCAGGCTATAGGCGAACTGAACAATCGGAGCACTGAGAAAAACAAACAAACCAACAACAACAACCAAACGAAACTCAGAAATACTCCCCAAGCGGATACAGGTTTGGCCGAGGGAGCGTTCACTTGCATATCTTTGTATTCTGCTGTATCCCTCCAGTTTTTTGGGGCAAGTGCTTCTCAACTTCTAGTTTTACTTTAGAAGAGTTATTGCAGAAATACATGTTCATACAAAAATAGACTAGGACATTCTTTTTTATTATTATTATTAGATCGGACGTAAAAGAAAAGGAAATTACATGCGAAACAGTGAGTAGTGCACTAAAAACCGGTGGAAAGTAAAGTCGGGTCTGTAAGCAAAATAAAAGACTAGTCACGTGAAAGCTTTCGACCAATCATTAATTGATTAGCGTGGTCCATATCACCATTTCACAAAGTATACTACTAAGACATTAGGCGTTTTCACATCAGCCCGATATTTCGAGATAGCGCGCTATCTTCTGACTTGGGAAATTTTCCCGATAGCGAGATAGCGCGCTATTTGATAATGTGAACACAAATTTGCGCTCTAATTGAAGAGTTTGTTTGCAAAAACCGATAAGTCTACATTTGCCAAATGGAGATATTTGAGATTAAAGGTCAAGAAAAATAAAGAGAATCATAAGAAAAATTTTGCTTCTTTTGACCATAACTTAAAAAATATACCTTTTTATGTAGTGCCCGATATATCATTTGAAAGGTATTATTTTGTACTTTATGACAGAGATCGTATTTAAAATCTTCAAAAATGGACTTATCGGTTTTTGCAAACAAACCCTTCAATTGTATCGCTCTGATCGAGAAAATTTCTCGACTCCAACTCGGGAAATTTCTGAAATAGCGGGATAGTAGCGCGCTATTGGATAATGTGAAAACGACTCGAGAAATTTGCGCGATGAATTCCATCATTCCTAGCGTGTGGGACCCGATCGACCGAGTAATCCGAGGCAAACTGCACACAAAGCATGTAGTCCATGGGCCAAGACTCGAAAAATGGGTTATTGGTACCACCTGAGGTGGCAAAACCTTTTTGGTGTCATTTTGTTTGTTGGGCATAGACTATGCTTACACTCTAAGAAAAATTTCACTAAAAATTGAGTAAAACGGCCACATGGTCAGAATTGAGTAAAGTTTTAACCACTCCTAGTTGAGTAAAAGTTTGGTCATATTTGAGCTCCTCTTTTACCAAGTGAAGAGTAAAATTTGTTTTGCTTTATTATTGAGTAATTTTATTTTTACTCATTTTTGACCATGTGTCCATTTTGATCGGGGTAATGTGTAAATTTGATTTTAATCCCAGATGACTATTCTGATTTTTAACCATCTTTGGCCATGTGTCCATTTTGATCGGGGTTATGTGTAAGTTCAATTTTACTCCCAATTGACCATTCTGTAGAACACGAGGAAAGTGTAAATTGTTTTTTACTTTTGTGGCAAAACAATTTTGGTCGGCCTGCTTACGTATTTGCAATGTACAATTCATTTTAAAAGTACAGTTTGATATACATGACATAAGAAACACGTGAAATGTGACTTGCACATTCTCATGGTACATTTGAAGTTGACAAGGCAAGCTAGCAAGTGCATGCTACAGACCAAAAATAGTTTGCGACATAAAACCCAAATAAGTAACACATGACAAAAAAATATATCGTTATTACCTTTATTGTGAAGGTAAACAAATATTTTTTTTTTTGAGCTGAACTATTCATCTTCTTAGAAATAAAACATATATAACAAACATACACGAAAAGCTGGTAGTATGTTATACTTTAAACTGCATGAAATAAGGAAAACAACAACATGGAATTCAGTTGTTACTTACAACTTATTTTTCTCTGGAACATTGATTTAGACTGTGCTTACATGCAGAGCATGTAACATGCATGCAGAACTTTACATGGTAGAAAAAAATAAAGCTTGCGATCAACCTGTCACAACTTTTCTTTTCCATGTAAAACTAAAATAAACTGTGATTTATCTAAAACATATTGTGCTATAAATCACTTCCTTTCCAGTCTCTGGTAGGATTAAAGTGTGGAACCTAATGGAATGACACTCTGATTCTAGGTTTTCTCAAAGCTTCAATTACAATATTTACAACTCATTTCTCGATTTTGGTCCAATCTAAACATTTGTTATAATTTCTTGTGTTATAACACAAAAATCAAAACAAGGATACCCGCACAAAGTACAAGTGTTTCTTCCCTAATATATGGTCAATATCCTTCCCATGTGAAGGCACAAGTCATCTGTTGAGAATGAGAAGGGCGTTAAGTGGTCTTGAACACTATGGGTTTTGTGGCAACTTAACGCCCTTATCATTCTTAACCGACGAAGTATTCTAACAAGATTATAGCAAGGTCAATATTTTGGTTGCTCTACATTTATATTCCAGCAAAGTCTTATATCACATAAATTGTAAACCTTGGTCTTATAGAACACCCTCTGCAAAATATATGGCCATATGAACACACATGAAATTGAGTTGTTACTTCTAAGTTCCTTTATACACTGCAACTTTATACACTGAAATAGACTGTCTTTATGCATGCAGAGCTTGTACACATGTAAAATTTTACATGATAGGAAAATAAGGCATGCAGTTGAATGATGACACTTCAAGTTATGATTTTTCTTAACCGGTTAATGTAAACTAGCTGTAGACCCTCTCAAAGGACAAAATAATCAATAAGTTGGTACACGTACATGATATCTAATTCTTCACATAAAGGAACCAGAAACATGTCTTCAATGGGCACAGACATAACAAGTATAAAGGCGCATTTATACCGTATCTGGCACGGTATCATGGCGCAGCATTAACGCGATATCTAAGCCGTGATTGGTTAATGTGTTGAACACTCTGCGCGCAGAGTAGCGCACTGACCAATCACAGACTAGATATCTTGTAAATGCTGTGCCGTGATGCCGTGTAAACGAGACTTAACACTGAAAATTAACCAAAATTATAATGTGGAATAAGCACCTCCAGCAGAAGGCCTCAAAGATATATTTTTGTCTGTTTCAGATTTGAAGTAAATTTGCCATTTGGGGAAATACATCACCAGAGTATATTACACTTAGATATAGCATTCAGCTCGTCCTAACTCAACTTAAAAAAAAACAACAACAACAACACAACATTCACATGTAATTACAGAGGTATAATGCTGCCGTACTATATAAGATCCTGAAATGGAATCCACGAATACACGATTATTATTATTTTTACAACATACTGAGGTATCTGCCCCTAACCATGAAGTTAATACCAGTCTTCAGCTGAACATTTGAAGGTTTTGTTTGCAAAAACCGATAAGTCCATTTTTGAAGATTTTGAAGTACGATCTCTGTCATAAAGTACAAGATAATACCTTTTAAATGAAATATTGGTCACTACATATAAAGGTATATTCTTTAAGTTATGGTCAAAAGAAGGAAAAATTTCCTTATTATTCTCTTTATTTTTCTTGACCTTTAATCGCAAATGTCTCCATTTGGCAAATATGGACTTATCGGTTTTTGCAAACAAACTCTTCATTTTGTCTACTTCTTATTAAAATGGTAGTAGGCTCTGAAGGCCTTTACTGCCCCTGTTTCTCTGGCACCTGCTTCCACCCCGTAAACCACAGTGACCAAGATCACACACATGGCTCGAGCCCCTGCTGGATACTCCAGATCAAAGAACTGAAATATCTTATAGCAGAGGTCAACAGCAGATACGAGGCCCTTTCTCTCAAACACTGGCTCTCCAGAATGACGAAGCACTGAATTGGCTGGCAGACATCTTTCCCTACAGCCAGGACGAAAGGCTGGTTCCTCCCATGGTCTTTTCGGTAGGCCTCGAGACTGGTTCCTAGCTTCCTGCAAATAATAGATATAAAAAAAGTATATCTTATCTTATGGTTCACAAAGTTTGAAAAACGAAGTTTGCTGTTTCTTCCACTATACTGGAAAGAAATAGTTTCGATCAAAAAATAAAGATCTGAAAGAAACGACTACCATCAATAGTGATAAGAAACATTTCATTCCCGTGGTGATATTTTGAAATGATTGATTTCAGTCAATATTGCTTTAGGTTAAAAGTTTGCAACACATCACCCAAATCTTTGTGATTAATACTCTATGCATTTTCCTTCCCCTGTTGGACTTGTAAGTAATCCTATATATAGTTTAATAATAGGGCCAGCGAGTTCTGGTACGGGTAAAATTCAAATGGTTACATTTCTTACCATTTTAAGCGATTCAAAGTTCACATGCCAGGACCCTATTACATAAAACTTGACATCAGTAATACCTGAAATATAACTTTGACATATAAGCTTTCAGACAAACAGATGTAAACATTTTAGTAGCACATAACAGTTACTGGAACTTTGTATTCAATACACATTCCTTTTTGATGAAGCATCAAAGTGTTCATGTTTTGACTTGCTGTATGGAGATGTGACCTATACTTACACAAAATGTTTCAATTTTCTTCACTAATACTGCTTTTGCTACAAACATTTGACATACCTTTTGGCAGTCGATGAAACACTCTAATGACTCTTGGAAGAGGCTCTCCCCCCTTTTTGATGACTTCTTGCCCGGGAAGAGATGTGACAGCATAAGAAAACCCAGATTTGCCTTTTCTACTGTTAGTGGAGTACACAAAAAGTCTTTATTAGAATATGAAAGATTTTAGGCTACATATCTCTTCACACCACAAATCAATCCTGGCATATTTTCAATTCACATATATCAGCTTTATATCTCTTCAAATTCAAGGCTTATTTTATAAGCAGTGGGGGATTGGGGGCGAATAAGCCGCTGCCACCCCTTATTTGGCTGATTACACATTTTTAGTCATCACACGCAAAAAAAAAAAAAAAATCAACCACAGCCCCTCCCCTTTTTATGCTAATATTTTTTTTTATAGTAATCACATGAAAATACGGCAAAATTTTCGCCCGCCCCATCCCCCTCCATCCCCTTTTAAGAATCCTGGATCGGCCTGTGATGACTTTGGATTATTTATGCAGATTTGCAGACATTGCACACTGCTCTTTTATGGAAGAATTGGTGGTGTGCTTTGTATTTGGGGAAGGTGCCCAATCTTAGGTTGGGGCTACAACAAAGATTAAACAAAAGGTTAATGTGATGAGCAACAACAGAAGCCACGAACAGCAGTAGTTGGAAGTAGCTTGATTCCAGCACTTGCCTCGGTGTCAGATGTTGGAAAGAGCACACAAGACCCTTGGTGCTGTTTTTACTGAATACACCATTTTGAAGAATGCAATGGAATAAAACACTTCTGTAAATCCTATTACATCTACATAATGAGGGATGATGAAGTGTATATCACATCATTTTAAAATCAAATGTAATGTGTTATACCGTGAACTGGGGGACGGAACAGTTGGGTGACTTTGGACAGGAATTGTTTTACTTACATTTTTTTTTTTTGGCTGTTTTTGTTGTTTTTTTTTGCAAATATTTTTGTAGGTTATGAAAGGGGGATGTGTGAATATTTGAATTACTGCACTTCTCTTGTATATTGCAAGCAGCACAATAATGTAAGTGAAGTTGTCTGAACTGTCCAAAGTCCCCCGCCTGTCAAATGTCCCCTCAGTTTACGGTACCTATCAATAATTACACACCTTGCTGGTGAAGTCCTCATCACGTTTTTCTTGTACTCCAAATTTCACCTTCCACCCTGGAGAAATTCTGTTCCCATAGTCCAGAATGCAAGATGATACTACTGGCCACTTTGTGAAGAGAAGGTCCCCCTTTCCATCAAATAGCTTGTTGTAATCCTGCTCAATCTGCAAAGAAACAAGAAACAACATCAACAAAACATGTTTTTGCAGATATTTTGTTTTTTTGTCTGTTAATTTGCCTGTTAGATCTTGAATTCTCACCATCGTAGTTGCACAATAGTCTACTGAGTCTGAAGGAAAAGATAGCAGACAGCTAGACTATATACGGGATGTAACTTACCAGTACAATATTATTGTAGAGTTATATTCTTTTTCTACATCATTACATGTATAGTTGAAGGTTTCAAACTGTGTCTGTTCGGCAGATTTTTGACAGTTTGGAAATGTGCCTTGAGGTAAATCTAGATACATTTTCAAAATGGCAAATTCCACAGAACAGACACAGTTTGAAGCCTTTGAACTAACTAGTAACATGATGTAGACTCTCCTGCATTATTCCACCTCTTTGACTTTGTTACAAAATATTTGTTGTAATCTGTGCATCCAGACCTCACACAAATCAAAGGCAAGCCTCAAGGCTTCAAACAAACCAGTAGACAGTAATATCTACACTAGGCGTATAGTATAGACTATAAAGATGTCTATAACTTGTCTTACTCTACAGGCGTAGTCTGACAAAAGTAGATCTAACAAGTCTAAAAAGGCCCTATCTAAATTATTAAATACTAAAAAGTAAGAGTAAGAAAGTTCTTGCACTTACAGACTTTACATACATGTATTTATCACTTAGATCTAACTTGTTAGATCTACTTTTGTCAGACTTAATTTTAATTAAGTAATAATGAAAAAATATAAAAAAAAATCTCCATTGGCATTGCCGGTATGAGTATTGGATCTTTGTCAGTGACTATCGACTAGGTCGAACCTGGGCCGGCCGGCCGGCCATTGAAGAGCCAACCCCGAGGGCCGGCCGCCGAGTACATACGCTTGAAGTGCAAAACCAGCTGCTGTGCGGCGCGGGCAAGGTCAACGTAGTCGTAGGTACCACTTCCGAACCACGAACGGTACCATAAAATACAATCAAATAACTTGAAGCATCTACATTGTTAGAAAGAAATATACTGTTAATCTATACTTACTTCTAAAGTTGGGGATTTGGTCAACAAGACCCCATTGATGCAGCAAAAAAGCAACTTCGCTGTCCGCCATAATGCTTCGTCCCTGCGCTGTCGATGTCGCGTCGAAGTAGTTGCTAGTTTGGCTGGCTTTACACGTCATGCATATCATGCACGTGCACGCGCAAATGTAAAAGACCAGTTATCCGCGTGTTACCGTGCTTTTCACACCTATATTAGCAATATCGCGACTGGGCTGGCCTGGTACAGTGTAAACAGCGAGAGTGTAAAATGCAGTTTACTCCGAGTTGAGTAAAATAATGGAGCAAACCTTACTCACGAAGAAGAGCAAAATGAAAGTATGTAAATATTGAGTAAAAAGGGATATAAAGAACGAGTTTGCTCAATAAAGGCGAATTTACCGCTGATAAATGTGCAATCTTGCTCAATATTGAGCACTCTTGAGTTTACTTTAGCAAAATTTTACTCCATGGATTTAGAGTGTATCAAGCTATGATAGCATTTCCAAACGAGTAGCTTAGTCATAATAAATTAATTTTTAACCAATTTGGTCTCATTTTTATATCCCTGTACTTCTGAGTCGAAATTAACCGCTATACAAAGAAGAGCACTGTCTTCTGTATGTCCACAGGTGTTCTGTGCGCTTAGTCTTTATTCAAGGCAGCGAAGGGAATATCCAAAGGGTTATGATGTCCACAGCTGTCACGCGGTGCGCTTAGTCTCTATCTAGAACAATGTACCGTTATCATATCTAAAGTTCCTAATAAAAGGGATTATCTATACTGTTTTTATACTACCCTCTCAACAAATACATCAGTTTAAAAAAAAAAATCACTCTGTTCATTACAATACATGTATTATTCATTATAATGTATTGTAGTGTACCGGTACATTGTTTTGGCATTATCTTTCATTGTTGGATGGAAATAAAGCGACATTGGCGTGGTATTAGCGTTTTCACCGTAGCGTTTTCACCGGAAAATGATGAATAATTGAAAAATACGGTAAAATTCACGAGGAATTGCTTCTTTTTTTTGTCGTTGTTTTTAGATAAAGGGATATACACTGTATTATAAGCTTTGGATATTCCCTTCGCCCTCGTAAATAAAGACTAAGCGCTGTGGACATCATAATCTTTGGATGTTCCCTTCGCTGCCTTGAATAAAGACTAAGCGCACCGCATTTACAACAGAACACCTGTGAACATACAGAAGACAGTGCTCTTCTTTGTATAGCGGTTAGTTTCGATTCAGAAGTATAGGGATATAACAACGAGACCAGATTGGTTAAAATTCATTTATCATTACTAAGCTACTAATTTGGAAATGCTATCATAGCTTGATAAGCATATCTATGCCCGACAAACAAAATGACACCAAAAAGGTTTTGCCACCTCAGGTGGTACCAATATCTGGCCTGGCCCATGGACTAATGAGGAATTTTTTGAGAGGGCACACACATTACTAATGCTGTTTGCACATACTCAGCTGTCGAATTAGCTATTTTAAAATTTTTAATTATTCGGGCTACCCCCTCTTCGGGCTGATGTGAATAAGAAATGAAATAGCGCTCTAATTCGCAATCGCGGAAAATTTTTCGAGCTTGGATGTTTATCGGTGCTGATGTGAAAATGCCTACTCATTAGGGCCTATTTGTTTGATTTTTCCCTTGCAGAAACTTAACCCCGGCTCTGAGTATCTCGGGAACCCCTTGCACAAACCCAGCCCTCTTGGCTCTGCACGCTCTCAGTTCACCAAGAAATGTTTGATAGGCCCTATGACCAATTAGAAAGAAACCGTGTAAATATTTATATTACTCAAACACTAGAGCGCTATTTCATTTCCTATTCACATCAGCCCGAACATTATCAAATAGCGCGCTAGTTCGCTTTAATAATCCTGCTAATTCGGATATTTCCCGAGTTGGACCCGAGAAATTTTCTCGATCAGAGCGAATATTTGTATTCACATTATCAAAGAGCGCGCTAATTCGTGATCGGGTTAATTTCCCAAGTCAGAAAATAGCGCGCTATTTCGAAACATCGGGCTGATGTGAAAACCTGATCACGAAATATAGCGCGCTAATTGATAATGTGAATACGAATTAGCGCGCTAATTGATCGAGAAAATTTCTCGATTCCAACTCGGGAAATTTCCGAAATAGCAGGATAATTAATGCAAACTAGCGCGCTACTTGATAATGTTCGGGCTGGTGTGAATAGGAAATGAAATAGCGCGTAATTTGCGATCGCGAAAAATATCTCAAGCTTGGATTTTTATCGGGCTGATGTGAAAACGCCTTATTGATTGCTGCCAGCACAGAGAGCAGGGCCCTGTTTCATAAAGCTATTCGTAAAGTTACGAATAACTTACGAGCGACTGGTGATCAGTTCTAATGTGCTATACTTCTCAGAATCTCAATAATTCAGAACAAGAACTGATCACCAGTCGCTCGTAAGTTGTTCGTAACTTTACGAACAGCTTTATGAAACAGGGCCCCGGGGAGAATGAAAAGTCTTTTCTGTTGTGAGCACGCTAGTCCGATTACGGAATGTTCTCTTTTGTAAAAACACCTGGGTACCACCTGTAAAATAAGAGCGCTAGTCCTGATTACTGAATGCCCTCTTTTGTCAAAGCACCTGGGTACCAACTGTAAGATAAGAGCGCTAGTCCTGCTTACGGAATGCTCTATTTTGTCAAAACACCTGTGAACCACCTGTCATAACTTCTCGGCGGTGCTGAGCATTTTATTTCACCATCTCTAACCACCACCTCCCTGTATAGACCTATTGACCCGAATTCACGAAGGTGGTACAAAATTAATGAAACCATGGTCATTTTGTCGACGAAACGACCAATTTCGCAACGAAATGTTCCGTGCGACACTTGGCCCTCCATGGTTTTTGTCTATGGTTTAAACCATGGTGTTATTTGTACCGCCATCGTGAATTCGGGCCATTCCGTTTAAACACCATGACCTATGTCAGCCATGACTGGCGGGGGTGGGGGGGGGGGGGGTGGGGGAGTGTTTCCTAAATAGGAAGGAAAAAAATGATTCAACGAATCATTTACATGTCTATCCTTGTAGACGCCTCCATGCATTCCCGTCTAGTACATATCACTCGTCTTTGCCAAACCACAGGGTACTTGGAGAGTAAATCTGCCCCTTAATACAGTGCGGATGCGGTTTATCTATCATATAATATGTTGAAGTGCTTGTGGGACCAATGATATAATTCGTGCTTGTTTGTAACCGTCACTCCCAAAGAAAGTAGGTGTTGAAGAACTTTAACTTGTCGCTTTGGTCACATTGCCTATAGTACAAAGTTGTGTAGGTGAGGTTTATTCGTAATCAAAAATGTGAAAAGACAAAATAATTACCAATTAACATATTCTTTATCATCACAACAATTTGAAATGCGGAAGAAAGTTGATGTTTTTGATTGTGATGGTTGTTATCTTTGTGTGTGTGTGTGTGTGTGTGTGTGTGTGTTTGTAGCTTGAGTAAATAATTAGTTTGTTGTTTATGTTGTTCTTAGTATGATGATTAATCATAATGACATGATGGTATTCATTACAGTGATAGGGCAGATGATGATTATGATAAAGATAATGACAAGACTCAGCATTGCCATTTACACTGTCATAATCATCGCCATTATCGTTACCACCACAAAGATTATCTCGAATATCAACCCATCTAATGACTAATCGAGCTTGTCTACACAATGCCGTTTGCAGGCGCACATACAAACGCAAGCACACACAATCTCCATTTTCTCCATCATCAAAAAACAGAAAAAAAACAGAAATATGCGAGGGTTTACACCAGATGCAAATGCAATGCATGACATACAACTTTATTTCTTAAATCAAAATTGTTTTGAGGCAACATGGGCAAAAAGAATTTTAGAATATAGGCAGTTGCTTTACACCCGACCCTATTTTTCATCGGAACGACATAATGATGAATTTGGACCCCTTTTAGTCAGCAATGATTATTGACAAATCGTTTAATAGTTGCGGTTATTATGCAAAAAATAAAAAATAAAAATATGAGCGGATATCTGTATATACATATAAATACATGATATAAAGACATTATTTAGAAACAACATCTGCTAGAAATATGTTACAAGAACATTATATGTCTTAATTCGTTTCAGAGAATTACACATCTTTACCGTTTCGTTCCACCATGGTTTCACACAACAGTGGGCTGTGATGGGGTAATACTTTTTTTCTTCAGATTCACCGTATTTACTTTGTTCGGCACTAATGCAGGAGATTAATACTTATGTCACTGGCAGAAAAACACTATTCAAAGTGCAATGTCATTACTGTTGTGTCCTCGTAACTGTCACAAATGGTTTCTGTCCATAGCTAAAAGCATTTCGCGTTGTGCTTAAAATCAAGTTAGTACCCGTGGATCTTGGTCGGGTGATGGACTGGGGGGTTGTCGTCGGGATGAAATTCGAGGTAACCCTCCCCGCTCTTTCCGGAGTCCCTCGCCGTCAAGCCAGCCTCGCCCGCGGTCAGATCTTCGTAGCCGTCTTCGTGGGGCGGCGCCGTGGGTTTCTTGTAGTGAACGGCCGTGGTGACGGCGGCGGCGGCGGCGGTGGTGGTGGTGGTGGTTGTCGGCTTGCAGAAGTCGTGGTAGCGAGGTGGTGCGTCAGAAGAGTCTTTTGTGTGTGTAGATTTACCTGAAACCATTATGAACATTTACTTCCCGTTAAAACAAATAAAAAAAAAAAATCCTCCACAGCCACCACTATCAACAACAACAACAATAACAACATTCTCATTATGATTATCATCATCACTTGTATGACGTTAAAGAAAAAATGAAATCGAGATGTGCACTTTCACTGTCCCAAATGATTATCACGCCTTCTCTGCTGGAAGAGCATGTACTATTTTTAAACCATCATGTATTCTTAATTTGTTAGTACTAATCTTAATTCACAACGTTCAGGTACCCAATGACAATTTGCCACTTAGACACTGTCAAACAAGGTATTTCGCTTATGAACAATTATAACAACTATTGATGCATAATAATTGAAATCCAAAAGGAAATTACTCCGGGAAGTACATTTGAAAAGTATGATCGTCAAACGAGTATATTCCATTCACGTTAATTTGAGTTAATTTGCTTAAAGGAAACCAACACCCAAAGAGCAATGTGGATTGAGTGAAAGCAGCAACAATAGTAGAACACGTCAGTGCAAGTTTAAGGAAAATGGGACAATCGATGCAAAAGTTATGAATTTGTAAAGTTTTGGTGTTGTAATGACTGGATAAGGAGACTACTAGAGTTCATGACGTCGCGTGTGGACAACAATATCAAGAAAATATGAAGATAATTCTACAAGAATTTATTTTTCATGAAAATTATACATTCCATCAACTTGATACTGACATATTTATGTTGAGGGTAGTAATTATTCCCCCTGCTTCCTAAAAGCGGTTAGTCAAGTGCTCTTTCATTATGCTAGAAAAGTGAAAGCATGTTGAATTTTCTTAATATTGAGTCCTTTATATTGTTGTCCACACCTGATGTCATAAACTCAAGTAGTCTCCTTATCCAGTGGTTCCAATACCAAAACTTTTAAAATTCATAACTTTTGCATCGAGTGTCCGGTTTTCCTCAAACTTTCACTGATGTGTTCTACTAATGTTGCTGCTTTCGCTCAATCCACATTTCTGTTTGGGTTTTGGTTTCCTTTAAAAATACCCAAACAAACAAGGAAAATTTTATCAAACATACGTTCAAGAATATTCCCCTGTTCAACAGGGGAAGTATCAATCTAAATGTTTCATTTTATTTCATCTGACGCAGAACTTGCTTTGAAATGTTGAAAACTTCCATGTGTTATGCGTTTACTAGTGTCAAACTTTCTACATACCTTTGTCTGCTGGTGTCGTGTTTTTCTTCGACCTCGTGAATCTTCGCGTTGATATTCTGTAAAATATAAAAGTACAAAAGAGAGGAGAAAAATGAAAGCGAATTATTATTGCTTGGCGTATTAAAGGGACAAAACATACTTGTCATTTACGATAAAAAATGTGCTTTTTATTTACGAACAAACCTTAAAATCTAAAGTTTACATCAGCATCTTGAGAGTTGTTAATCTACTTTGTGTAATTGTTTTACGTGATGTCACAAGACGAAAGAGCATTTCTAAAATTGATTTTAAGAATCAACTGTGAAATAAATGTGTCAATTTACGTATTCAAAGAAAATTTATTTATTGTATTCTTAGTGATTAGCTGTCATCTCTGTCAAAAGTAGGAAGTTTTGAATGGATTTTTTGAGGGTCAATTTCCGGTACTCACCTCCGAATGACTTCCTTTCTTCCGCCGCAGAGGTAGACCACGACCCCTCCGATGCTGATACCTGTGATGAACACCGCCACGGCGACAATGACCACGGCCACGAACTTCTGCAGGGTATCGTCCATCATCATCATGTCGTCGTGGGGAACGGGGTCGACGGTCGTCTCCTCGGGAGGGGCAATGATGGTGGTGGACTGGGAAGGAGTCGGAGGCGTGGTCCTGCCATCTGCGCGTGCGCAAGGACAGGTAGAGTGATCACGATTAGTTTGCGATACTGGATACCATTTTAAGATACGTGTAACAAGACGTGTATAGTCTACTCTGCAAATACATATAGAGCTCATTTCGTTTATAGGAAATGCCTCTGAGGTAAGCTCGACATCTCGCCTAGTTTTTCCCTACTGAAGATTACTCTTAGTTATTTCAATTTCAATTTCAATTTTATTTTCGTATTCCATACATAAAATATAACAAAATATAATAATACAGAATGTCCAGCTTGGATATATACAAAAAGAAATAGGAATACAAACATAGTACATAGCGGTCGATGTCTCATTTTCAATCAAAGTAAAGAATGCAAGGAGAAATACGATGGTACCTACTAAAAAGCAATGCTTGTTGAGTGTAGGTCCCAACAAAAGCCTAGTTATGTCATGAAAGGTCTTGTAGGATACAGATAGTGGGCACGCAGTGGGCATCACGTAATCATGACACTTACAGATTGGCACTGGTGTAACAGTTTAGACATTCAGCAGTGCTTATACAGCAAGCCACATATTTCATGAGATGGCGGAGGGGACAGTTATTCCGAGTGTGTGTTTCTTTCTTTATAATATATAATTGTCATACCATTAACCATCCTGCAGGGGAGGTTGCCTTTATCATAGTCATTAACCATCTACGTCCCATATTAATTTTCTGTCCATAGGTACACTGTAAAACATCGGTGTTAGATTTAACACCACGGGTGTTAAATCTAACACCGATCAAACTTCAATAAAGGACCACACCCACAGGTGTTGAAAATGCACTGTGATGGTGTTGAAAAGTGTTCACCTGACACTTCGTGGTGTTAATTTGACACTGTACCTGGTGTTATTTTGACACTGTACTGGTGTTAATTAAAAAATGACACCACATGGTGTTGATTTGATATTTGTTGGTGTTAATATCAATGGTTTAACACCCGTCCAGCTTCAATAAGAGACCATACCAGCTGGTGTTACTTTGGTGTAAATTTATTTTCACATTTTTTCAAAAATCTAGTATTTTAATGTAAAATTTTTGATCGTCTTGTTTAAATTAAAAATCAACAAGAAGTGCAGTTACTAAGAAACTCTTCAAAAAACAGTTTAAAATTTGGAGATGACACCCGGAGGTGTTAATTTAAATGAGCGCCGAAAATTTAACACCAGCTCGGTGTTCACTATTTAACACCGGACTTTTTGCAGTGTATGTGTGTAAGATCTGTACATATTCGACTCATAAGCACGGAAAGGGTTAGTGGTTATTTTACGTCCGAAAGAGGTAACTTACTCAGCGGCTCGCAGACGCCTTCAACCTCCATGAAACCCGGACAGCATTTCCGCACCTTGCCGTAGGCCAGTCTTGTTACCTGGCGGTACGCGAGTTCGTAGGCTAACCTGGTAAAATCCAAGAAACAACGAATATGCAAAAGGGATTGCACATTAGAATGGAAGAGCGAAATAATCATCACGAAAAAAAAAAGGAAACTCAGAAACAAAACAAAAAACCAATACATTTTAGCTGCCATTAATATCTTGCACTTCGTTGAAATTAATGGATTGTGAAAGCATTTTAACAGACTTTCGAGGTATGCAGCTGTTGTTATACCCACCTGTACTTTCTGCAGTGTGCTAAATGCAACCAGCCGCATCGAGTTCGAGTCGCAACCTTCCGCGTGGCTTGGTAAGATTCCTTAACAGTTAGAGTCACGCTGTTGAAAAGGAAAAAAAAAAATCATAAAATTATCAAGTAAATGAATATACAAAAAATTGCATCATTTAATGAATATCGCATATTTGATATAGAAATAAAATCAGTTGAATACAAAAGATGGAAATAGAAGCTAGAGGAGAAAAATTAATGCGAAAGAAAAAAATAATGCATCCAGAACTTGTATTGTATCGTGCTTTCGTTAGGTTCTTATTGTTCACCGTACTACAGCTGGTTATAGGGAGTGAGATTTGTCATAACTACACTACACGAGGTAGAAGGGAAAGATTGGAAAGGACAGCAAATAAGAGTCGTTAATAAGTCACGCATGGCTTATCTTTATCAAGTTCACGGAAAATAATGATTTAGGGGGCAAGCGATTATGTCTTACTGTTGGGTAGAAATGAGACGTTTTGTACGGAATAACATACTACAGGCCCTGAAAGAGTAATGGTATAATACCAGTTCCACTACCTGACGATCTTCGTGCATCGACCAGGCTCCAGGGATGGCGATACAGTAACCTGCCGCTCCTCACGATCGTGCTCGTTTGGGGTTTCGTGATCAGGCTCAAGGGTTACGTGATCGTAGCCATAGTCGTGTCCTCGACCGTGTCCCGCTGGACCGTGGTCATGTCCTCTATGACCGTGATCATGTGTGTGATCGCGTCCATGGTCATGTCTGCCAGGTCCGTGGTCGTGCCCTGCGGGACCGTGATTGTGCCCAGCTGGGCCGCGATCGCGGCCATGACTTCCTGGACCAGGACCAGCATCAACGGTGGCAACGATGACCACAATAAGTATGGCTGAGATTACGGTCAACTTAAGCCTCATTTTTTGTTACTTTCAGCGACTGATTAAAACGGAGAGCAGTGGTATAGGCCTAGATAAGAGAAAGAAACAAGGAAGGGGGGGGGGGAGAGGGGCTTTAGTGAAATGCTCGAAGAGAAAACTCATCAGTGACTTACAAAGCTGTAAAAACAATTATGCAAGAAGGCCGATTAAAAAAAGTCATATTTTTTTTTTAACCCAAACGGATTTCTATCCTTTGCTTTTCAATTGTATTTGCATTAATATTTGACGAAAAAAAGAAGAAGATTTGAGCACTTCAGTAATTGAGAATTAGTAATGAAATGAACTGAGCCCATAAAGCTCATAAACAATGGTAGATCGCCATCTTCGTGGCGCCCATAGGACCAGAAAAGTGGTTAGTAATCATGATGAGCACATGGATTCCGTAAAACACTAAATGCTCTGCGATCTAAAGATAATTAAATACAACTGATGAAATACTTTGTAAACTGACAACCATGGATTTACAATGTTGTAGCTCTATGCTGTAACATTGAATCAAGGTACATTGCGCAGAACTAGTTTGATAGTTTACCTGCAGTTCGAGGAAGCTTGGAGTCGTTAAAGTCTTGGAGTCTTGGAGCAGGGGGACCGTCTTTCCGAAAGTGTTTTGGAATCGAGTCGAACGTAGCTAAGACTCTGGACTCACTCACACCCAATCTCGTATTCTCTGAGGCCGAAGACTCTGGTGCCATGACACCGTCAAGGTGGCGTATTTATCCCCAGAAATCATGGGTATCCCGGTCTCATTGGAGACGTACACCGGATGTGATGCCTGCAACAATGCCAATCCGGAAGCATCGTCCCACTCTGTACTGACTAACGGAAGTATAAACTGTCGAGCAATATTTTTAGAAATATTTGGGCAAGAACTGGAGTGCGACGTGTAAGTATCAGAACTGGGTTACATGCATGGACTGTTTTCTTTTCTGACGGTTGCCAGGCGAGTGACTGGCTATGATTTTGTGCTTTCGGGAGTTTTGCTTACTTTTGTTTCTGTTTTTAGAAATCTGAAAGGAGAAAGTGTACATTCATCGTAGCTACAAAGTGCCCCTATCATTTCCTGGCGCTCCATCTTGTTAATTTCACTGCTTGGTGTCGGCCTCGAAGTTTGATGAACTTGGTGACTCGACTTGATGGTGTATGACTATAATGGTATTGCTGAAACGGATGATGTATGACTATAATGGTACTGCTGAAACAAAACAAAATCAAATAATGCATCGATAACACTCCGATGATGAGAATGATACAAGCATAATATTCATTAAAAACAGTGACACTTCATCGTTGATGAATGATTCATTGTTTGCTTGTTTGTTTACTTTATGTCGTCATCAGGTCCGCCCACAATTAACGAGAAAATTCAACTAAAAAATAAAACTTCAAAAGAAAGAAAAAATATATTCCCTACAGAATAATACAATAAATAATAAAATATAGGAGGAAATATGGAAAATACGATATTTTGAAATTTCACATATTTTCGGAAATCTTTTGGACAACATTTCTTGACTAGTCCTTATGAATTATACTGAGATCAGCAAGTTGACGATGTCATGTTCTCACAATTTCTTGTTTTTATACAGAAATGACAACAATCTCATATTTCTGCTGTATAAATGTAAAACTTGTCTTAAAACCACCTAAAAAAAAAAGAAGAACAACAAATGTTAGCTGTGAAATATCTTGGTATGGGAACATGGTTTACTTGTATTGGCTATCATTTTCTGAATTTCATATCATTCATGGAAACTTGTGAGGGTATGACATCATCATTTGGTTCATTTGAATGATCATAAGGACTACATTGTCAAGATAATGCAATGTTTTCCGAAAAAATGTGAAATTTCAAAATGTCGTATCTTCCTTATTTCTTATCCGATTTGTTGTTGTTGTTGTTGTTGTCATTTTGGTGTCATTCTGCTAGTACGGCCTTCTTTCTCTTTCTTTTGAAGTTTATTCATTTTGGGGGTGTATTTACTCTTTAACGCGTGTCGTCTCTTCGCATACCACATAATAATGTTATCAAAGTTTAGTTGAATAATGTGTATAATCTGTAGTATAATACGGTCTACAGTTACGCGCATTATGTTCTGCATGTGCTCCTACTCGTATGTTTCTGTGTTCATCTTTACATCTCTCTCTCAGTGATGCCAAGTTAAAAAAAAAACTTTTGTGAGTGAGATTTTCATGACTTGGTGTCGGGGGTGTCCCCCCTCCCATGGTAGCTATAGGGATTTTTTTTTTTTTTTAATTATTAGCTCTTAATGATGAGATCCGGGGCCCGTTTCATAAAACTTGTTATCAGTGACAACTGCCACATGTCTATGACAAATTTGCTCTCAGCCAATCAGCTGCAAGGATTTCAGTAGCTTGTCACATCTATGACAACTTGTCACTGATGACAAGTTTTATGAAACAGGCCCCTGGTGCATACTTAAGTAACTATTTTCTACTTATTTTGAAAGACAAAAGGGAAATATACCTTCAATTGCAACTATCACTTTAATCCTTTGAGCTATGCTCCTTATTTTTGGCCCAAGTTGCAGACTTCACCCGATGCGTGAGAAAAAATGGGTGCCATGCGTGAGATCGTGAGACAGACCCTAAATGCTTGAGTCTACGCAAAATGCGTGAGACTTGGTAGCTCTGCTCTCTCTCTTACAACACACACACACACACACACACACACACACACACACATACACACACACTCTCTCTCTCTTCCTGCCTCTATTATATTTCTCTCTCCTTGTGGACCGAATATACTATTCTTTACGAACTTCTTGGTTTTTCAGCAACTTTTTCCTCCTAAAAGTAGTGATATCTATCCAACTCATTAAACGCTTTTTTTTTTATTGGTTTTGGTTTCTTTCCCCTCATTATTTGTAATAATCAACTTCGGATTACAAGTACTATGTGGTGTTTTTTCTGCATTTATTCAAATTAATGAATTCGTGCGTCGAGTTGTTTTTATTTCAACTGATTGACAAATTGCCCTGCCTACACCGACGTAAATAGCACCGAATTAATCAGTGTTTTAGTAAAAGCTATTGTCACTACAGCTATGTGTAGTGAGATATAAGTTCAAGGACTTTGTTATGTAACAAGTCAAGACTAACTGTGTGTGAAACAGGTCTGAATTGACTAGGCTATACAAGAACCCCAATGTCAAGATAAGCCCCCTCTCCTTCCGAGTTAACGTAAACATTACATAAAGACTCCTTTGTTTCATCCCAAGTTTAAGAGGTGGTCAGTGTTTGGAAGTAGCCCCCCTGTGTAACAGTGTATAGAAAGTTCAGTACAGCCAAGGACTCTGTGAAGTGCAGTTGTGTCCAGAACAAGAAGGCAAATTCTGTGATGCCAGTAAGGCCCGAATGCGGTAAGAAACAGCAATCCTTACTATGTACTTTTGTGTAGTCATTGTATATATTCCATATGTGCTTCTATGTTGTAAGAAAGTTAGTTAGATGATGCTATGTAAGATACTGACTTTAGTAGACAAAAGAGTTGTGGTTCAGGTGGATGTTTGCTCCCATGAGTGCTTGTCTTTGTTTGTGTGTGAGTAGTGCATGCATATGAGTAGTGTGTGGAGATCAGGTGAATGCTGTTGCTGTGTGAATTGTAGTGTTCAAACTTTTATATGTAATTAGTATAGATGTTGGTGATTATCATGCATATGACCTAGTTAAATTCATAATCACAGATTTTAGAGTAGAACAACTCTGGGATAAATAGGCGATATTTCATATCCTCAGTCTTTTTCATGCTTGTAATACGTTAGTAACATATGATAGTATATAGAGGTTACTCATTTTTGTGGTATGCGAGATAGTCTGGGTGCCAAAGCCACATTTTGGGCCTAACCTTGTTTTACCGTCCACCCAATGTTTTTTGATGGTTCTACCCTATTTCGAGGGTGCTGAATCCGAATCTGGATGATGCAACTCTTGCATCCTTGAGGGTTTTGAGATATTCAAGATGGCTGCCAAAATGGCCGCCCAAACCGAAAATTCCCATGTATTTCCTTCTAAATGGTGAGAAATTGAAAATAATATATGGTTTTACCCTATTTCGAGGGTGCTGAATCCAAATCTGGATGATGCAACTCTTGCATCCTTGAGGATTTTGAGATATTCAACATGGCAGCCAAAATGGCCGCCAAGACCGGAAATTCCCATGTATTTCCTTCTAAATGGTGAGTAAGTGAAAACTATTGATTCATCTACCCTATTTCAAGGGCGCTGAATTCGATTATGGATGATGCAACTCTTGCATCCTTGAGGGTTTTGAGATATTCAAGATGGCCACTAAAATGGCCGCCCAGACCGGAAATTCCCATGTATTTCCTTCTAAATGGTGAGAAATTGAAAACAAATGATGGTTTTACCCGATTTCGAGGGTGCTGAATCCAAATCTGGATGATGTAACTCTTGCATCCTTGAGGATTTTGAGATGATGGCCGCCAAAATGGCCGCCAAGAACGGAAATTCCCATGTATTTCCTTCTAAATGGTGAGTAAGTGAAAGCAATTGATTCATCTACCCTATATCAAGGGTGCTGAATTCGATTCTGGATGATGCAACTCTTGCATCCTTGAGGGTTTTGAGATATTCAAGATGGCCGCCAATTAAAACTAGAAATGCTGATGAATTTCCTTCTAAATGATGAGAAATTGAAAACAATTGATGGTTTTACCCTGTTTGGAAGGCGCGGAATCCGAATCTGGATGATGGAACTCTTGCATCCTTGAGGGTTTTGAAATATTCAAGATGGCCACCAAAATGGCCGCCAAGACCGGAAATTCCCATGTATTTCCTTCTAAATGGAGAGAAATTGAAAACAAATGATGTTTTTACCCTATTTCGAGGGTGCTGAATCCAAATCCGGATGGTGTAACTCTTGCATCTTTGAGGATTTTGAGATGATGGCCGCCGAAATGGCCGCCAAGAACGGAAATTCCCATGTATTTCCTTCTAAATGGTGAGTAAGTGAAAGCAATTGATTCATCTACCCTATATCAAGGGTGCTGAATCCGATTCTGGATGATGCAACTCTTGCATCCTTGAGGGTTTTGAGATATTCAAGATGGCCACCAAAATGGCCGCCGAAATGGCCACCAATTGAAACTAGAAATTCCCATGTATTTCCTTTTAAATGATGAGAAATTGAAAACAATTGATGGTTTTACCCTGTTTGGAGGGTGCTGAATCCGAATCTGGATGATGCAACTCCTGTATCCTTGAAAATTTTGAGATATTCAAGATGGGAAATTCCCACGTATTTCATTCTCAATGGTTCAAAATTGAGAACAATTGATGGTTTGATCCTATTCCGATTTCAAAATGGCCGCCAAGACCGGAAATTTCCATGTATTTCAATTTTAATAGTTCGAAATTGAAAACAATTTTATCGATGATTCTACCCCATTTCGAGAACTGTGCTGAATGCGAATCTGGACGATGCAACCCTTGCGTCATTGAGAGTTTGAAGATATTCAAGATAGCCGCCAAAATGCTCGCTATGAAAAATTGATAACAATTATTGGTTTTACCCTATTTCAGGTTTTCCTCAATGGCAAAATCTAAACCCAACTATACTCTGCTGATACACGAACGCATATTGTAGTTCTTTTATCCCAGTTTGAACTTGCTTTACAGTGAAACCAGCTCTACCGGATGTCTTGGAGTTGGAACGATACAGCTGTGTGCCAGCAATAAATCCTGCAAGACTACAGATGCGGTTGAATATTTTGAAAGATTACACTTTCATCTACATATCATGGATATGTTTTGAACACTAACAATCAGTGGACAAGACGTGCCCATCTCGATCATATTGTGATAGTGATGTAGAGAAGTTTGCTGAGATTCCCAACATTACCTGTCTTAATTTATGAACAGTTTTAATCGTTTCATCCATGAACACTCACATTGCTTAATATTGGTTTATATTGGTGGTTTTGATGACATTGTTGAAGACACGAGTTGGACATTTTTATAGTTATGCTTCATATTTTTCTTCAATATGATGTAATATTATATATATATATATATATATATATATATATATATATATATATATATGGCTACAAACCTCGCATCTACAAAATGTCACATGTTCAGGAGAGAAAAACAGAAAACTTAAACTGAAAGCAAACAAACATGGCAGCCAAAGCACTATAACAAATGAGAGAACCTTTCCTTTGACATGCCATGGTAGCTTCATTTTTGGGGTAAGACAGCTAAGGTTTAAACAGGACATCATTATCTGATTATCTGACTGTTTATTAAAAAAAAAATCATATTCACTAAAAATTCAGATACAGGGTCCCAAGCGACAATATCACATTATACACATGAGGAGATGGAAAAATCACAGGGGACGCGCCGTAAAAAACAACAACAACAACAAACAAACAAACGACAACATGTAAGGTAATAGTTGATAGTCCAGTACTTACGAATATCATAATCACGCAGAGTGCTTTTGAAATTGCCCTGATACATTGATATCTACTGTAGTGGTCATGGATGCAATCATTTTAGTGACGTAATCAGATTATGCCACAAGTTTCATAAAAGTACTCATAATGATACAAGACAAATTTCAACACCAAATGCCAGCAGGCCATAATTTGATATTACTCTTAAAGCCAAAAAAAGATTATTCAAACTTCACATCAGTCTGTGGAGCCCTTATTGGCTACCACAGGCATTACTTTATAACAATTGTTCATAAAGATTTTTTTTTCCATTACGTGTTAGCGCAAGTTCCGTTTGAGACATATCGGAATATCTCAGTATTACAATACCATTGTGACAATCATTTTGGATGCCATTAATAATTTGTTGGCTGATTTGACAAAATTTGCTAAACCGAGTAGAATTCAAGAACACGGATTATTGCTTTTCACCTCGGGTTTAATCCCTCGCTTCATGTTATAGCGCAATATTTCACAATTTATGAGAAAATGTTAAGGAATTTCCGTTTATACATGACATTTGTAAATATCTCAAAACCTTCAGCACCCTCGAAATGGGGTAAGACCATCAATTCATTTTCAAATTTTCACCATTTAGAAAAAAAAAATATTAACATCAGGATTACAATTTAAAAAAACCTCAAAATAGGGTAAAACAACAAATTGTTTTCATTTTTACACCATTACACCATCTTTAACATCAGGGGCTCAAAACCATTAAGGATGCAAGAGCTGTATCCTGCAGCTTCAAATTCAGCAAACTCAAAGTAGGGTAAGACCATCAATTGTTTTCAACTTTACACCATTTAGAAGGGAAAAGGGGGTCTACATGTGAGTTTCCATTTCTGACGGTCATTTTGGTGGCCATCTTTATTATCTCAAAACCCTTACGAATACAAGAGTTTTATCAAGATTCTGAGCCAGCACCGTCGAAATAGGGTAAAACCAGCAATAGTTTTCAATTTCTCACCATTTAGAAGGAAATACATGGGAATTTTCGGTTTTGGCGGCCATTTTGGTGGCCATCTTGAATATCTCAGAACCCTTAACGATGCAAGAGTTGCATCATCCAGATTCGGATTTAGCACCCTTGAAATAGCGTAGAACTATCATTTTTTTTTTCAATTACTCACCATTAAGAAGGAAATACATGTGAATTTCCGGTCTTGGCGGCTATTTTGGCTGCCATCTTGAATATCTCAAAATCCTCAGGGATGCAAGAGTTGCATCATCCAGATTTGGATTCAGCACCCTCGAAATAGGGTGAAACCATCATTTGTTTTCAATTTCTCACCATTTAGAAGGAAATACATGGGAATTTCCGGTCTTGGCGGCCATTTTGGCGGCCATCTTGAATATCTTAAAATCATCAAGGATGCAAGAGTTGCACTATCCAGATTTAGATTCAGCACCCTCAAAATAGGGTAAAATCATCACTTGTTTTCAATTCCTCACCATTTAGAAGGAAATATATGGGAATTTCCGGTTTGGGCGGCCATTTTGGCGGCCATCTTGAATATCTCAAAACCCTCAAGGATGCAATAGTTGCATCATCCAGATTCGGATTCAGCACCCCCGAAATAGGGTAAAACTATCTAAAAACATTGGGTGGACGGTAAAACAATGTTCAGCCTTTGGCACCCAGACTAAGAGAGTTATTATAGTTACATGCATATTCTCAGTGCAGCTGTTAGATTATTAGCATTTGAGATTAACACAAGATCTTTCGTTATATAGCAATGTCAGTTGGTATGATTAAACACACTACCTGACAAACAGATACAGATAAAGGAAGTTAGTTAAATAAGTGAGAGGAATATATATATATATATATATATATATATACACACCAGAGTTAGTGTGTATTCAAATCCCAATGTGAACTCAAAACAGTTTGCAAGATTATATAAAATATTTCAGTAAATTGGATTATAATCAAGATTTATAATTATTTTTGATTAGGGTGCATTGTAAAGGTATTTGTTAGCATATATTCATATGTTATTATAATGTTCTCTACGTAGAGTGAATTGAAATAAGTTGTCATAATGCTGTCTATGATAAAGCACGAAAGTTCTGACACAAATATAAATTACCTGATATTGTATTTTGGTTATCATTCATGGAAATATAAAGTCGAATTTCAGTTATCACGAGTGTGCGTTCACACATGATGAAGTTAACATGATAGACAGATATACGTGCAGATTTTGATATTACTGTTTTATTACCTTGTTATATGAGTGTAAACAAGTATGCATTGAGTCTGTATATTGTTTTTATTGTTACAGATTGTTATCTCAAGATCGATGACAAGTGTGGATTCAAGAATTAAACCGGATTTAGTTGTAACCTATGTTTCCAGTGTCATCTGTTGCATCTTGCGAATAACAATACAGGGCATATCACAGTGAACTGAAACTCCCCAGCAACTAGTTGTAGCTGGGGCAGCCACAGCTATGATAAAAAAAAAAGTAATAACAATAATGGGCATACATGCTCGCTCGGGCTGGATTCGAACCAACGAACTCCTGATCACCAGACAGGCGTCTTGTACAATACCATCGAGCTTTTCTTCAACCAGTGATGTTTTTAATCTTCATAGCATGCAGCGGGTTCTGCGTATTTGTTGAAATTAATAAAAAAAATTAGGAATTAATAAAATCTCTTATCAAGGCTACTAGTAAAATAGTGATTAATTGTGTGCTTATTTACGTCGATGTAGGGCAGTTGTTAATAAGTTGATTTTGATTGATTGATTGATTGATTGATTGATTGATTGATCAGGTTTATTGCAATTGCATTATTGTGCATTTTTCATTACCAGCTGTTTAAAACTTCAGTTTGTTCAGATTGTTTTATGTTTTCTTTCGAAGATGGACATTAGTGGGTATTGAATTGAATGCTACTTCGAGCGCAACATTGTGTCTCGAGGGCAACATTGTGTCTTGGCTCTCTCTCTCAGTGTGTCTTGCGCCTGAATGCATGATGTGTCCCTGAATGGTATCACCGGTCGGTGAAAACAGGAGAAATCATGTAGATTCCATGGCTCACTTTCTTCGTCAATTTGTATGGAGCTTCCATTGCTATGTCAATGTGATTCTTTTCTTTATGTGGCCAAATTGAAAAATAAAAGAGCATAATATGATTCATTTTAAAGCTAGAATATGAGACACGAAATATTGAACTGCCTTATCGAATGATATCTATCTAATTATCCCGATATCACCGGTGGCTTATTCATTAATGTCATGAGTTTATGCGAATTGTTTTCATCGAGATGTTTATTTTTTATTTTTTTTTTGTGAGAGCATGGTAACAAGCTATTTTTTAGCTCGAATATGAAAACTGTATAAATATTTTTGGCATCCTGTTTGCATTAATTAATCAATGCCATGCCAGGCAAGCCTTGGAGAAGCTATCTGCTTGACAGAAACAGACTTTATTATATCGTAGACAAAAAGGCATCGAATGTTTAGCTTAAATAATTGAACAAAATAATAACCAGGCTATTGATCCTTTATCCAGGTTTCTTTCTTTTTTTTTTTATTTCTGTGACTAGGGTGTCATTGTTTTCTTCAACAGAAACGACAGAGACATTTTTAAGATTTTTTTTTTTTTTTTATCATTCATCATTTTAATGAAAATAAAATGTACCTAGGCACACCCCCAGCCCTGCTGGGTTTCCACACTCCGGGTACACAACAAAAACTCACAATGCGCCAGCCGTGACATAGAAACCTTACATTGCAGTAATTACCAGTTACAATATTGAACACAATGGCGCGATATACAACACGAATATGCCTACTATTAAAACAAACACGTATTTTCAGTAAGATGTGTAACGTTAATCATACAACGAAAATATACAAATGTATTGGAGCAGTGTCTTGATTGATGCTTAATAAATGATAACAAAAAGTTGCTATGATCTGATATCTTCTACGTTTACAACAATGACAAATCAAAATATTAGTGCACATTTACAAGGTTGCCGAGAATAATTTTTACTATATCTTACGTAGCAATGCATGTGTCTTGTGTTTCACCTCTCTCTCTTTCTCCCTCCCTCTTTTTTCTCTTTACACATATATATATATATATATATATATATATATATATATATGAAGAGTTTGTTTGCAAAAACCGATAAGTCCATTTTTGAAGATTTGGAGTACGGTCTCTGTCATAGAGTACAAAATAATACCTTTTAAATGATATATTGGTCACTACATATAAAGGTACATTTTTGAAGTTATGGTCAAAAGAAGCAATATTTTTCCTATTATTCTCTTTATTTTTCTTGACCTTTAATCGCAAATATCTCCATTTGACAAATATGGACCTATCGGTTTTTGCAAACAAACTCTTCATATGTAATCATATACTGTACATACATAACCCAGTGTATACAACTAATTTGGTTCACATACACGAAATAAACGATGAATGAACAAAATAAATATTCGTAAAGAGAAAAAAAAATCCTGCTGAGTAGAGGTCAGGAAAACAGATTGTAACCCTTGCTTCCATGGCAGTCATGATTTTTGCTTTGTTTTGTTTTGTTTTGTTTTGTTTTTTTCTTATCACTGATATCTGAACTTTTGCCCATTCTTTATACTATTTATGGCTTTCATTTACCCCCATACAGAGATGAAGCCATGCGCAGTAATCCACCACAGTCTGAATATCATTCCTACTTTTGTAGCTTTCCTCGTTCTTTCGTTAGAGTGACTAGACTACGCAAAATGAACAAAGTTTTTGCTTTTGACAATATCATCTCAAGTAAAATTTCAATATCTTTGGAAACAAATCTTTACAAAGAAAAGAAATACAAGCAACGATACCCGTTCACTCCGTCTGCACTTCGTAATGTACGTATGTACATATTTTCCCCGAAATGATTCACTTATAATGTAAGAAAAAAAAAATAACACACACACAGCTCTTCCTTTCTGTTTCCAAACTGAGTAACTGTTAGCTTCACATAAACGCAGCTTTGACAATAAAAAAAAAGGAACAATAAGGACATAAATACACACTCCGTCAAGTATTTAGCGAGGTTACGCGCCAATGGGTCACTTACCAAGTGTAGGTATAGGTATTAACAAATACGGGAAGCATAAAATCTCAACATTCTGGAAGTAAAGAAAACGGAATGTTCGCCTGTAAGAAAAGCTACCATGCAAAAAATGAATACTTAATTTTAGATTTAAAAAAATAAAGGTACAACCACAAATGGACGTTCTCTATTTTGCTATTATCATAATTCAACACCACAAAGAAGCATGGTTTCCATGGCTACGAGTATTTGAGTGGTGGGCGAGGAACCTTAGCTGCCCTGTCAATACACCATGAGGAAATAAATCTTCCTTTTACTTCCCGGATGTCGTTTTGATGTTATTGCGCACGGTGTTCATTACACGAATTGTATATCCCTATCGCTTACAAATATTTTGTTGTTGATAACGCTCTTTATAAGGATGGATCACGTGTATAGATCCGCAGTCACACTGATTAAATGCGAAGAACAATAAAATTGTGTTATTATTTTGTATGCCATAATTAGGAATGATGCATGTTTGTATGCCAATAGTTGAAATCAATAAAACGTATAAATAAAAAGATTGTCCTCCTCATCATGACCATAACCATACCTTTCAGGGATAGAATTGATACCAAGACTACAGAAAAAATATATCATGATACATATAGAAAGCTATGAGAAGGTCGCAAGTTCCCATCCTGCCCGCGGATGCCCATGATTTCATTTGTCATGGTTACTACTAAAACAATGATCAATCCTGTGCAAGATGTTGGCCAATAAAAAAGAAAAGAAAAAAAGAACAACCCCCCCCCCCCCAAAAAAAAAGACAAAAAAAAAAACAACAAAACAAATAACACACAAAACAAAACAAAACACACACACACAAAAAGCTCGACGCAGGAATTTCACTAATCTGAATAGATAGAGAGCTATTTAAGTACTGAATTACAGAAGGAAACTGTTATTCAATCAAAATAAGGTGTCGTCAAGCGATGCATGACATACATCAAACAGTTTGAATTTTGGTAGGCAATTATTCTTTTTCATTTCATTTTATTTCATTTCCGATTAAAGTATACATTATAACATTTGGATATAAACAAAATTAAGTACAATTATTGTACTTGGAATCACTGATGAAAAAAAGAAGAGAAAATGCAGGAAGGGTATATGAATGGTGTAACACGTACTTTTACAATATCTAACCCTTTCTGTCCCAATGGGTCAGTACACAAATTTCACAGGTAATCAATGTAGCGCGCAGAGGGTTAAAAATTTAATGGAGCCATCTTCCGAGTTAGGTGGTAATTATTCAATGCATCGTACAGCCAAGACGGTGCCTAACAAATCCTGTTTGACGGATGTCCGTATCTGGGTAAGTTTGAAGAACGTAAAATTTCACAGCTGATTTTACGTTCCCTGTATACATTCATCTATTTACCAATTCACTGAAAAAAAAATGTATATTCAAGTCGGACTGACATTCATGCAGTCTTAATCGAGAGGACAAAGTGTATAATAGATTTTACTTCTCCATCAATCTCTTTCGTAATTATTTGACTACGACCGAAACAATAGGATTGTGGTCGTTATAAGGGGTCTTGGTATTATCTTCACCACAGACCAGTAAAGAGCATCTTGTGTCACTGTGAAACGTCTAGCCGTCTAGGTGAACAGAACTGGGAATTGCTGAAATGCTGAAACGCACCAATCAAACCTTAGATAATCGTAGTGACTGCACGCTCTCGATATCTCGATTTCAAGATTTAAAATCCCGATTTTGAAAAAAAAAGTTGATTTCCCTACCTAAAACTGGCATTTTCTTTCTTCCCTCTATTAGTTCGCGTTCGACTGATGTGAAGTGTATCATTATGACATAAAACATCAAAAAAGCAGCCTAAACAAAGTAGTTACAATGGCAGCTTTAGTTTGATTGATATTATATATATATATATATATATATATATATATATATATATACATATATATATGTATATATATATATATAATATATATATATGTATATATATATATACATATATACATATATATATATATATATATATATATATATATATATATATAATAGAGATTAATTTCAAATTACACTGAGTTCATCTGATATCAGGACCTCTCACGCCTTGCATTACGGTCAGTGCGAATTCACTTGTTGCAGGCAGTGGAAAACAAGAGAGTGTCTCACAGTCTAAACACCACGTGAGCAGACAGTACTACGCGTCTAGATGTTGGCGGGAGCATGTATGCTGTGGTACGCCGGCGGCGGACCCCGCGCATGGTCGAGGTCCATATATCCTCCGGGTCCCGGTCGAATGTCAAGCGGCTGGTTTGTATTCACAATGGTGGTCGCGTAGTTCGGATGACGTTCGTATCGGTTTCCTCCGGGACACGAGTCTGGGTTCGGTGGCCCCGTCGGTTTCCCGAGATCCACTGTCATTGGGATCTCATACGCGGATTCCCTAATGTCCACGTACTCGCCTGAGTCAGTACGGTCTTCATGAATGTAGGCATATTCATCTGGAAGCGGGGAATAGAGAAATGGGCGATAAGAAGAGAGATAACAGGATAATCTCTTTGTTATTTCAAACAGAAAATATTGGCTTTCCATCACGTAATGGTGAAGCACCGAGTTCAGCTGAAAACGATGCTGCCCACTGACAACTCTGACATGAAATGATTTGTATGGTAACAATGATGCCATGAACATCTTGTCCTTTTGAATAAAAAAAAAATATATACATGTATATATATATAGGTCATCATTCTTAAATCTTGACAACTCTTGAACAATTCGATGCTGAGGGAAGGGTATGACTTCTCGAATGTATGTCAGTAGAAAAGGAATATTAGAATATTATTCATGCGATTTGAGGCAATCATAACATACCATATGAAAATACAATACAGCACAATACAATACAATAGTTGCACTTGTAGCGCTCTTACAACGAGTGTACATGGATCATTCCGCAAAACAAAATACGGTCAAACTTGACTAAAGACGGGGGGAGGGGGGAGGTGGGAGGGATTACATATGATAACATGAAATACACTCTACTGATCAACTAATCACTGAAAGAAAAAAAAAAACTCGTCAAGGACTCCACGGATAATCATCCCAGTTACGTAAGCAAAATCATTTTTACTTGGTGAGGTCATATGTGACTCTGCATCAAAAAGTCGCGCGACATGGATTTTTAAGAGCAGATTCTGAAAGTACAGACTTTAAGCTTTAAAATGATGTATGACTTAATTCAAATAGACTCTCCTAACCTAATCTAAATTTTGGAATGAAAGTACACACTCCGGAAAAGTGAGAAGTGAGAAAAGAGGCTCTGAAGTACAGGGTCTATTCAAGCGCTCATTCGTTATCAAGCATGTTAGCTGTGCTATGAATGGGACAAAAAACAAAATGTAAAATCACCGGAGCAGCAAGAATGAAGGGATTATCAGATTAGGCTAAAATTGAGCATGCTTTGTCAACACATTCTGTCCATGATTAATGCTAAATTTCACAGAAATAGCATCATCAGTTATTAGAATTGAAAGTGAAAAGTGTGTACAGGGTGAAAAGGGAACTCTATAAGATACACCTTATCACACTTTTCTACAAAAAAGTGTTCGAGAAAAACTGTTAAAAACACAATTTCCCATTCGTTTTACGATCCCAAACTTTAGCATAATGAAGAAGAAGACTTGCTTTTTTTTCCAGAATATATAACAAACTCTGGCTAGGTGCCCATTTCACCCATTTTCAATCCTCACACAAAGTTTGAATTTGAACAAAATCAGTGCGTGCGATTTTTTTTTGGTTTTTTTTTTGTTTTGTGGTTCACGGTTACATATCAGTTCGTGATGTCACACTGCTGGATGCAAGAACTCAACGACTCGCTGTCCCTCTCTTTCTCTCTCTCTCTCTCTCTCTCTCTCTATATATATATATATATATATATAATAGAAATCACAATACCTTTTTTTTTGATTCCTCGTCTGATGATTATTCAGGATTACACATAGCGATATAAACACAGCCGTAAAGCTCAGAAATTTTGGTAATATTTTTTGAATATTTGAAGATTTAGAAGTACGATCTTTGTCATAAAGTACAAAATAATACCTTTTAGATGATATATTGGTCACTACATATAAAGATTTTTGAAGCTATGGTCAAAAGAAGCAAAAATTTTCTTATTATTCTCTTTATTTGTCTTGACCTTTAATCGCAAATATCTCCACTTGGCAAATATGGACTTATCGGTTTTTGCAAACAAACTCTTCATTTGTTCATTTTTCCAAACGTTCTTCTATATTTCATATGACATTGCATTACTATTCTCGTTCTAATTTCTCTCACAAATATCATAACTAATACTTCGTTTTGATATAAGATTATAGGTACTCCAAAATGGGATTGTCACTTCAGGTGATTTTTTCCCCAAATTCCAGCGTTCACTTTAAGTGAATTTAATCACCCAACCATATCATCAATATTTTGTCTAATATAAATCTTTTGACTGCTATATGACCAAATAAAGGTAACTATAAAAAATTCCTCTAACATTTTTTCCATAATCTTGGATTAAAAAACAACGTGTCATCAGCATTGTAACAATTTAAGTTGTAATCATATCCTGCAAAATCCATTGACCGATTATTTATGTTGTTTTTTTTTCCTGATACGGTTTGCCATAAATTCAGCTGCCAAAATAAAAAACAAGTAATCACCTCTTTCAAAATAAATATCTTTCGATATCCAGCCATTGATCAGTACAGATCTTGATTTTTTTTTTTGTAAAGAAAACAAATTCACTTAAAAAACGAGTCACCAAAGTTTACCCTTTCTTAACACAAATTCAAAAAATCTGTTTCTAAAACATCAATTATGCTTTAGAAAAATCTGCTAGTATATTTGCTCCGGTTTTCCCGCTTTTCATAACATATTTAATGAAATATTCAAAATTTCACATGAGGTAGAATATAAGATGGTCTCCTCTACTTTGTTGGGCATGTCACGTGACAAGTTGTTAAAAGGGATGGCATAGTTTTGGTGGAGATGAGGATTGGGTTTTTCACTTTTTGCAAGATACCAAGAAACTACTTAAGAAATAGCATAAAACATACCATTCTAACAGGAATTCAAAGATTAGTTGATAAAAATCGGCATTGAAATGGCTGAGGCATCTAAAAACAAGGTAAATCAAAGCGATGGCAATAAAAGGCGGGTCCCACCTTTTATTAGGGTCGCTCCATTTTGGATGTCTCAGCCATTTCAAAACTTTTTTTTTCAAATAAATGTTGAATTCATCTTGGAATTACATGCTCTTTCTTATTTCATAAAAGGTTTCTCATTCTCTCACCGAAAAGATGTTACAAACCTGAAAAGTAAGATTAAAAGTAAAATTATACTACCCCTTTAACAAAACCGAGCGCAGTTCGAGGACCTTTTGAGATCTACGAATGTGAATTATAACTCATGACCGTGTACAATGTAGGTGCGCACTGATCTCTTTGAATAATCAAGTTAGTCACCTAAACTCATGAAATTACCTGATTTGTACATCGGTCATCAGCGAAAAAATTCATCTATCTGTTCTTCATTTTTTTATTTTTATTTTTTTTTTTTTTTTTGGGGGGGGTCATTTTTCCATTTTTTTTCCCGTTCGTTTGCACTGATTATTCATATCTGTTCAGTTGCATGCTCTTCATTGTATGGTTTGCATATTGTGTGTTTGTCATTTTATGTTATCATTTATTTTCAAGGATTTGCTAAAAAAAAACAAAAAAAAAACAGCTAATAGTTGATGGCAAGCTCTCTTGTTTGTTGTTGTTGCTGTGTTTTGATAAATAAAATGAAGTCAGCAAGTTCAGCCAGTGATGTTTTTAATCTGTATAGCATGCAGGTGGTACTGCGTATTTATTCCTATCAATAATTTGCTGCTTATTCGTCGATGTGAGGCAATTGTCAATAAGTTGCAACACCATTATTGTACATTGTTCATTACAAGCTGTTTACAATGGTTTAAGAAGAACTTCAATGCGTTTAATTTGTGATATGGTCTCCCCGTGAAGGTGGACACATTAAAGGAGACCTCCGGATGATTTTAGATTTTTTTTTTTTTGTTTTTTTTTACGTTTGCACAATTATTATTGAGTAAAGAGGAATAAGAATGTTTTCAAAATTTAAAACAAATTGCAGTGAACAAGGATGATGACATGACAGCCTCACCATTATGATGAGAATGCATGAGTGGGGTCTCAAGGAAGCAGAGCAAAAAAAAAAAAAAGAAAGCATGCATTAGATTCATACGCAGGAGAATTTGTTAAAGCAAGCGGTATTGTAATGGAATTACACTGCTACATATCTGAAATTATGTCAGCCTCCTATATGTCATCAACATTGTTCAGTTGTCGGTGTAATCTATTTAAGGATTTCCAGAGCATTGGTTTCTCTGCTCAAGGACCACAATAAATTCCACAAAGCTATACAACATGTACATAGAGCTGTCGATTTATGTACTACATGATGTGAAATTAAGAAAATCGTCTGAAACGCCCCTTTAAATGTGTATCGAATTGAATGATATCTCGAGCACAACGGTTTTTTGCTCTCTGTCATTATTTGTACCTAACTGGTGTGTCCGTGAATGGTATCCCAGTTCGGTGAAAGCAAGAAATTCCATAGCTCAAAAATATATATTTTCTATCTTTATTTTATTCATCAGTTTAATGAACATTCAATGCACCATGGTCATACACCCATCCCTGCTGGGTTTCCACACTCCGTGCACACAACAAAAACTCACAATGCGCCAGCCGTGACATAGCAACCTTATTAGAGTAAATGTCAATTATAATATTGAACATATTGAAATGGCGCGATATACGAACGCAAACATACATCCACTCAAAAGTTTCTACTTTTAAAACAAAAACGTATTTTAATTACGATGTGTAACGTCATATGATACAACGAAAATATACAAATGTAAGGGCGCAGTGTTGATCGATGCTTAATAATGATTATGATGATAAAAAGTTGTAATGACCAATCACTAATAACTATGGATGTTTAGAAAAATGACATATCAAAATATTAGGGCAACATTTACCAGGTTGCGGACATATGACAATTTCAATTTCAATGAAAGGAAATTTGAATTTCTAGTATATCTTAAGCAGTAATGCGAGTGTCTCCATCCACCTCTCTTTCCCCTCTCTTTTTCTTCTCTCTATCTCTCAGTTTGTATATCAATATATTTTCTGTACATCTACAGTGTATACAAGTTATTGGTTCAGGAATGTTCGTAAAAAAAAAAAAGTCTCGCTGAGTGGAGCTCAGTCTTTCCAAAGAGGCAACAGATGGTACACATTACTTTCATGGTTGTCATAAAATTGTTTTGTTTTGTTTTGTTTTGGATTTTTTCTTTTCTAATCGCTGATTCCTGAACTTTGGCGCATTCTTTATACTACACTCAGCAAAAAAAAAAAAGAAAAAAAAAAGAAAAAGAAAGTAAACACATTTTCAAGTTTATATTTCTCATAGAATATTTGGCTAAAAGTCAATGCATTATACACTATATTAAATGTAATTTGATTTGGCTATCAACCTGGTAGGTCTATAAAAAGGGAAACTTTACGCATAAGTGAACACCTTTATTTTTCTCTTCCAGGGCACAAAAGTAAAAATTGCAAAACTGGACAAGTTGACATTCATGCGTAAGTAATCTTCCATAAAACAATAAGAACAAACAACAAATTTCACACAGAAAGAAGCATGAATTAAGTTGGAAAAAAAAACACACCCTTATTATCTTTACAGCCCCCCCCCCCAAAAAAAAAAATCAATAAAGAATCTTCTGTCAAATCTAATTTCAAATGAAATGAGAGAAGAAGCAATATTAACAAAAATGGTAGAAATTCAGATTTTTTTTTTCTAATCAGGAATATTGTAAACAGTATTCAATTCTTGAATCTTGAATCGTTCATCTCAACACAGAAATAACGCCATTTGCCAGCATTCCGCCATGGTCTAATCATTCCTAGTTTTGTAGCAATCCTTGTTCTCCCATTAGAGTGAATAGACAACGCAAAAGGAACAAAGTTCGTGTTTTTGATAACATTATCTCAAGTAAAATTTCAATATCTTTGGAAACAAATCTGTGTAGAGAAAAGAAACACAAGCTATGATACCCGTACACTCCGTCTATACTCCGTAATGTGCATTCCCCCAAAGTGGTTAAGTAAGGAATAAAAAAACACAATCAACTCATTTTTTTTTCCAAACTGAGTAACTGTTAGCTTCACATGAACGCAGCTTTGATAATAAAAAAGGGAACTCATTATTAAAACAGACTACAATAAGGACATAGATACACACTTTACCAAGTATTTAGCGCAATTACGCCCTATAGGTTACTTTCCAAGTCTTATAGGTATAAACAGATAGCACAAATTCTTCAAATTCAAGTACAAAGACACAGAATGTTCGCCGCCGTGTAAGAGAAGTTATCATACAAAAAAATGAACACTTAATTCTAGATGAAAAAAAAATAGTACAACCACATTTTTTTTTTTGTAGTTGTCATCATACTTCACTACCTCAAAGAAGCAGGATGGTTTCCATAGTTAAGAGTGTTTGAATGGTAGTCGTGGAAATATGGTAGCCTTGCTAATAAACCAAGAGATGAATCTTCTTTTCACTTCGCGGATATTGTTTTTTTAATGTCATTGCGCGGGGTATTGATTATACGTTTTGTATATCTTTTTTTTTAATGCAAATATTTTGTTGATAATCATATTCCTTAAAGATAGATTACGTGTGTATAACCATGGTCACACGGATACAATGTGAAGAACAGTACAAATTTGTCAACAGCGTCGTGATTGTAATGATACCATTGAATGACAGAATTGACGCTCCGACTATAGAAAAAAGAAAAATCACTATGAATAATAAAGAGAGGTATCAGCTAATCGTAGGTTTGAATCCTGCCCGGGCATGTATGCCTATGATTTGATTTTTATGTTTTTATTTTTTATCATATCAACTTCTGAACACTCAATAAGTTGCGTTCAAAATAAGTCGATACAAGAATTTCAGTAATTCAAATAGATAGAGAGCTATGGGAAGAGTGAAGTACACGGGCAATACGCCTTTCTTATACCACTAAGCCACTATTGTGTTTGGACATTCTAGAAGATAGGTAAGCAACAGAAGGGAAATAATAAGTAGCCTCAATCAAAAAAAAAAAAATGGTGCTGTCAAGCTATGCATTGCTGTCATAAAAAAAAATGTGCATTTTGATAGGCAAATAGTGTAATTGGAATCGGGTATTTTTTAGGGGAGGATAGGGATAATCAAATCTAATGAAAAAAAAAGAAGAGAAAACGCAGCTAGGGCATAGGCCTAAATAGTGTAAGACGTACTATTTTCAACATGTAGGCCTAAATGGAGGAGTCTTCAGAGCTAGGTACTAATGAATATCGCCGTTGAAGTGAAAAGAACTAGGAAGGTGCCTATGAAATCCTGATTGACTGATGTTCACATCTCGTTGAGTATGAGGAATGCAGAATTCCCTGGCTGATATTCTGTTTCCTGTTTATGCATCGACCCATCAGTTCACTGACTTATCTATCAGTTGAAGTCCAACTGATATTCACCTATCCTTCTTGAGGACGAAAGAGATTATACCGGTCCAACATAGTGTGCCTATTCATATGACTTCATATTGAGATGATCTTTTGCAGCATTCATCTCACTAGGAAGGCAATCATGGCGACCATGGCGATCTGTGAAGAATTCACAAATCGTGACACAGTCGCCTTCCATCTCCATCTCCATCTCCATTTTTTTTTTTTTTTTTTTTGCCTGCAAGGCGATTACATTACGGTTTCCCCACGCTAAACCTGCGCTGAAGGCGATCGTGGCACGATAATAGTACGACTCTGCCACGTTGTTGCCTCTTTTCCAGGCCGACGAGACGCGCTGCGTTCTGCGATCAAACATATCATATTGCGATATTCGTACGCTAATCAAGACCTCGCTACAACAGTGATACGATCGGAGCGACTGTAATACGTTAATATCGGGCTCATGTCACGACCTCAAGCGATCGGGATATAAATTGGGTTACATGAGTGATTTTCTTCAGATAGATTTTAGTGTCAAACCAACAAGGATGTGCATTATAATAATGGTTCACCCCTATATCTTAGCATTCTAGAACAACAACAATTGAACTAAAATGAACTTGAAATGAAATGGTCATTGGTGAAATGTATGTATACTAAAGAAGTGGCCTACGAGCAAATTTCAAATTGTATCGGACAATGAGCCAATTTTCCGAAGATATTTGCAATATTTGCAACTTAAAACCTTTGCATTGAGTAGTAATTATTAAATGAAAAGCAAACAAATTAATAAACAGAGAAGATCCATACGTGGAGAAAGGAATTTAATACGCTTTTCTCTATTTCCACCTCCTGGTCTGGTGCATCAATTTCTTTCGTTCCTGATCGGTTCTTGTCACGTAATAATTAATACCCCCGTCACACTATAAATTCGGAATCAGCACGAATCAAGCAGAACCAGCCTGTATTAAGGATTTTCAAAATTCGCGCCACAATATCGTCAGAATTTTTAGAATGCACTTCGAATATGCAGGAATGCAGGAAGAATTTTCATTCCAACGGCATTCCGGCTCATTCCGCCTCTAGTGTGACGGGGTATAAAAGTTTAAATTTTCATGGACGATGGGGGCCGCTTTTGATACGCTTCACGCGTTGCTACCACTATGAAGGTATGCTGCTTTGAATATTATACACTCGTGAGCCGATAGCGATACGCTCTGCTAGAACCACCGCGCTGTCAAATGGCTGTTGCTATGAAAGTTTTTGACATAGTCAAAACTTGGTGGCGACCATGGCAATGGTGGCGACCCTTCGCGCTTCTGAACCGCTCAAGATAGGATGGAGAAGATTTGAAGCGATCAAGCCTCGATATGCTGCGCTTTGTCGATATTTGAGGATCGTAATGGAATCGCCGTCTAGTGAGATGGTGGGGGTAGTGGTCATTGCAAGGGGTCTACGTATATCTCCAACAAAGATCAGTAAAGAGCACTGGGACGTCTGGGTAGATAAAGCTGGAAAATGCAGGAATAAAACGCGCCAACCAGACTTTAGATAATTATGACATGTATGAGTGACTACCGGCTCCAGCCGATATCCCGATTTTAAGATCTAGAATGTTGCGTTTGAAATATGTTGATTTCCCTATACGTGATTTGACATTTTAAGTTTTCTCTCTATCAGTTCGCGTTCAAGTGATATCAACCGTATAATTTGTACTACGCCGAACAAAAAAAAAAAACAACAACAACAACGTCACATTTTATACAAAATATCATTATGATGGCAGCATTAGATGAATGTATTTAAAGGGATTCATTTCAGATTAGACTGAGTTCATCTGACACCCGACCTCTTACGCCTTTTATTGCGATTAGTCCGAATTGGCGTGTTGCTGGCAGCGGAAAAGAGACAAAATATCTCATCACACCACTTTGATTGCACAGACATTACGCGCGTCTGTTGGCGGGAACAGATTGTATCACGCTTTCGTAAGGGGGCGGCGGATCCAGGCAGAGGTCCATGTAGTCGTTGGGTCCCGGCTGGTTTGTGCTTGCAGCGATAGTCGAAGATTCAGGATGACGCTCGTATCGATTCCCTTCGGCAAACGAATTTGGGATCTCGTATCCATCACACATATCTATCCTGTTGTTTAGGTTTTCGTCTACGAAATTCACATCACGAACGTAAGCATATTCATCTGGAGGCAAGAGTATTATCAAAGAGAAACAGGCGGTAAGAAAAGAGGCATGCATACTCTCTTCAACGCTGTCTGTCATATTAGTATGTGGCTTAAAAAATATAATATGAGCTCCTCATTGCGTAATGGTGACATGTTACATTCAAACAGTATTGATGACGTGTGTAAGTGGTATATTAGTACTTTGGTGGGCATGTCGGGTGATGAGCGGAAAATTACAAAACAGAGCAGCAAATGACAGAACAGAAAAAAATCATAATTATGCAGGCAGGTCATGGAACACATCTCACACGACAGGACAACTGGAATCACATCATTATCACGGCAACAAGGGGACAATGAAAAGTGCTGTTTCTTACGTGAGAGTGGCTCATTGCTGCGCATTTCCATGGAAACTTGATTTGGTGGTGACACAGGCTGCCGGTCGGGTTTGATGCTGTCTTCTCGCCTGCAACTTCGATATGGAAGAGATAGACGCAGAGAGAGAGAGAGAGAGAGAGAGAAAGAAGGGGGGGGGGGGAGCGAGAGAGAGAGAGAGAGAAAAAGGAGGAATAGAGAGATAAAGAAATGGAGAGAGTGGGAAGAACAAGGATCAATTTTCCTTTTTCATGCAATCAGTCTACATAAGAAAGGATAGGCTGTTTGGGTGCACGTCACGAGACCGACACCCACGAGTCATACAGCCCACAAGTTATACAGCTCACAAGTCATACAGCCCACGAGTCATACAGCTCACAAGTCATACAGCCCACCAGTTATACAGCCCACGAGTTCGACGCTGAGTAAATAAAGCCCACGAGTTCGACATCAAGTAAATAAGCCCAGGAGTCTGTTATACGGCTCACGAGACCGACACTACGCACAAAAGGCTCATGAGACCGACAGTAAGCAAATATAGCCCACGAGACCGACACTACACTTAAAAGGTCCACGAGACCGACGCTACGCATACAAGGCTCACGAGACCGACATTACGCAAAAGAGGTTCACGAGACCGACACTAAGCAAAGAAGGCCCGCGAGACCGACAGGATGAACAGCGCCACCTATAGACCAATAAATTGTATAGCCTGTCCTGATAATAGCATAGGAAGATATGAGAGATGGAAAAGAAGAGTTGCCATCTCCGGCAGGGTGTTACCCCATCAGTTCCCCCCCCCCCCCCGAAATGATCAGGATCTTTAATTGTGTTTCCATGGGTGTGTGTTTGTGAAAAAAAAATGAACATAGTACAGTAAAATTGTGTAACAGATCTTTCTACAATAAACCTGCGAGGGTGCTGATTTAGTATCAATTAAAAATAAAATATAACGTAATCGTCTATTAAGGTAGCGTTAGGGATTCGAAAAAAAAAAACACCCAGATGCATCCATGAAAACAGCTATTGTATTTCACGATAAAATGTACTGTTCGGAGGAGAATAACACAAGCCACAAAATTGAGGTGAATCCCTGCGACATAAAACGTTTTAATCAGTAGAATTACATCATAGTTACAGAGAAAATTACAAATAGATCTTACTGCAAAACGTCAAAGCAGGAGGGTAGAATATCTAAAATAGAATAAGTAACTAGTGAATCGGGAAAGAGAAGAGGTAAAATTTACATCTTGTCCATTTTCTAGCTAAAAACTGGGAAAGCCTATTAAAGATAGCACGATGGCATTATCAATGCTCTAAAATTAATTCATACATCGTTATTGTCTTCTGTTAAATTCATTTGTGTTTTTGTCTCTCTTTTTTTTTTGGGGGGGGGGGGGAGGGGGATGAAGAATACTAATTCTTCTATTTTTTGGGAGGGGGGAGCGGGGGCATGAAGAATACAATTCAATTTTTCTGCTTGATAACAATGTCGCTCCCTGACACACTTGCCCCCCCCCCCCCCAGAAGTATGTAGAAATACATATTTGATGACGTTCATAATTATGTAGATGGTCACCATCTTTCAATTGATAGCGTTACGAAATTACACCCGCCAGTATGTTATTTTTCCGTTCATGGAACACCCTGTACAGGTGATTGACATGTAGATGGCGCTGTTTATCCTGTCGGTCTCGTGGGCCTTCTTTGCCTACTGTCGGTCTCGTGGGCTTTCTTCGCTTAGTGTCGGTCTCGTGAGCCTTTTTAGTTTATTGTCGGTCTCGTGGGCCTTTTTCGCCTACTGTCGGTCTCGTGGGCTTTCTTCGCTTAGTGTCGGTCTCATGAGCCGTTATTGCTTAGTGTCGGTCTCGTGGGCTATGTTTGCTTAGTGTCGGTCTCATGAGCCTTTTGTGCGTAGTGTCGAACTCATGGGCTGTATGACTCCTGAGCCGTATAACTCGTGGGCTGTATGACTCATGGACCTATTATTGATGTCGGTCTCGTGGACCGTATGACTCGTGGGTGTCGGTCTCGTGGGATGCCCCCGGCTGTTTCAATGCTGATGCGTTATCGACTTTACCACTGTGTATTGAAAAAACCTGCGGCACAGGAAAATGAGGTCTGTATTTGAATAACTGCAAAAAGCAAGAGACTAAAACAAAGGAATATTGATGCTTTGGCGTAACTTGCTTTGATATGATAGGACTTTGAAACCAGGGGTTTTTATAGTAATGAAAAAGAATATAGGGTAATGCTGGTTTACAAAAATTTCAACAGATTTGTATTTGATGTCTGTTGTTAATCTCCTATTTACCTATTGCTTCTTTGGGTTTCGTGTATGTACATTTGCTGTGACTGTGACTGTTGTGCTCCTGTTTGTTTATTGTGTCTTCTTCAATTTGATTTTTATTTTTAAAGGACAACCATTTTAGTTAAATTAATTAAATAATACGTACGGCTTATTCCTGATGACATAAACGGTGACAAAGAGCAAGACACTGAAGGTCAGGATGGAAACACACGCGGCAGTCAAAATGATCAATGTGTCATTATTCGAAGACGAATCGCCCCCGCCAATTGAGTTGTCTATTGGCACTGGCACTTGCTGCGTCGACGACCGACCGGGACCGTCATGTTGCTTTCCCGACTGCGTTGCTGGTGAGGTGGGGGACGTCGTAGTCGATGATGAACCCTTGCCCGAGTCTGTTTGGCTACCCCCTACACACACGGAAGAACAAACCAACAACAGCAGAGTGATTAATTGTCTTACTTGTTACTCCTTTCGATGTCCGTTCGATCCATCAGTCGTGAGCTCAAAAGATGTCAGAGGAAAAAAAAAAATGACTGTAGATTATTTAGTTTCTCATGGTCACATTGTAATATTCTCTCAGTGAACATTTTTTTTTTTTTGGTTTCACATACAGAAAGATTGACAGATAGGAAGTATTCATTACCAAAAATACCAGGTATTCATTATTCATTCATTAATTCCATTTATCAGGGAGGTGGGCATAATTATCACATCTACACTATGCTTCGTACAACTTGGCTTTATTTGCTATCATATTGGCTGGTATCGTATCGTCATGGACCCGGTATCGTAGTTGAATTGATATTGATGAAATATATAGCAAAGGATACCTAAAACAAGCTATTCTGGTCCACGACATTACAACTCTTTAGGTGGACCGAAACTGGGGCGGCCTCAAGCCGTGCCGTCAGTCCACTTGTGTGTTTACACTTACGTTCGAGGTGGCGTAAGGCCGGCCTCACGCCGGCGTAGTCGTATGTGTAAATGGGGTCTTTGGGAATTCCATTTCCCACCTTCATGAAATATACGATTTCTTCAATACGATATCTAAACGACTAAGATCTTGCAAACGGATATTTTCTTACTTCGATGAAAGTATATATGGGTGCAGACATAAGCACAGACAGAGAAAATGGGAAAAAATGAAAATGAACAATTTACCCACCAGGGCAGTGTCCCGTGAAGCGGTCGCACGAAAGTCCGTTATGGCAGTTACACTGTGTGTTGCAAGATGGGCCCCACCACAAATTTGGGCATTGTTCTAAGCATCTGATAAAGGGCCGGGGGGGGGGGGGGGGGGGAAGAGGCAAATGTGAAAAGATGACTGAATGAATGGATGTAGTTGATGGGGATCTGGAATCTCAACAGCATAATCCAGGATTCGAATCCCTGAACATCTCCTTTTAAAGACACTGTTAATGATATTGCGGTAGTTCCATATCAAAACTTTCCAAAAATTGAATTTCATTGAGCAATGTGATAATGTTTGTGAGTGCATGAAACCAACAACCTCTAGCGAGTATGTAATAACATTATTTCTTCAATGACAAGACATCTACGAACAAATATTACCACACCAAACAGTTTACCAAAGCTTTCTCTATTTATATATTGCTGATGAGAAACATTGAGTGTGGTAAATCCGGTCACGCTTATTTTCATCATGTTCATTGTTCTGAAACATTGGGGTTAGTTTCAACCAACTATTATCATAGCTGAATTTACATTGGTTGCATGTAGGACCATGCACCACAGACATTTCAAAATAAAAACATAGTTCGAATCAATGCGTTCAGCCACTGCATCCCATTTGAGTACTGTATTAACTCTCTGCGTGCCATCCCTGCTGTAAAAAACACGGTGTCCCACAGTGTGAAACACCGTGTGAAACACACTGCGAAACATACATGTAGTGTGAAACACACTGCGAAACATACATGTAGTGTGAAACACACTGCGAAACATACATGTAGTGTGAAACACACTGTGAAACATACATGTAGTGTGAATCACACTGCGAAACATACATGTAGTGTGAAACACACTGCGAAACATACATGTAGTGTGAAACACACTGCGAAACATACATGTAGTGTGAATCACACTGCGAAACATACATGTAGTGTGAAACACACTGCGAAACATACATGTAGTGTGAAACACACTGCGAAACATACATGTAGTGTGAAACACACTGTGAAACATACATGTAGTGTGAATCACACCGCGAAACATACATGTAGTGTGAAACACACTGCGAAACATACATGTAGTGTGAAACACACTGCGAAACATACATGTAGTGTGAAACACACTGCGAAACATACATGTAGTGTGAATCACACCGTGAAACATACATGTAGTGTGAAACACACTGCGAAACATACATGTAGTGTGAAACACACTGTGAAACATACATGTAGTGTAAAATACACTGTGAAACATACATGTAGTGTGAAACACACTGCGAAACATACATGTAGTGTGAAACACACTGTGAACACATTGTCAGCACAGTGTGAAGCGACACCGTTGATTTCGAGTGTTTTAAAAGTGTGATCACATTTATGATCATCAATTCACTCTGTGAATCATCAATTCACAGTTTGAAAAAGAACATTATTATGTGAATTCTCTCTGTGAAAAAAAAGCACACCATAGTGTGACATGTGACATCAACTTCATCAGACTGTTAAATTCGAGCGTTTTTACATAGCCGGCAATATGTACACATAGTAAACATACTGTGAGACACTGTGTTCGTTCCAGCAGAGGAACTGATTTATTGTCCTAACGTATGTTTGCGAAATTTGTATACATTTGACTTATTGGCACAGAAAGGGTTAATGGGTTACATGCCGATATCGGGTTAAAGGGATGGTATAGTATTGATTGAGGTGAGAATTCAGCTTTAAACGTGTTTTTTTTTTTTTTTTTTTTTGGCAAGATGCTTAATTAGAAACTACTTTATGAAATATTAAAAAGCATTCCATTCCAAGAGAAATTCAAAGTTTATTTAATGAAAATTGGTTTTGAAATGGTTGAGATATCCAAAAACAAAGTAAAACAAAACAACAAATCTATCCTGATAAAAAAGGGGGGGGGGTCCCACTTTTATTAGGATTGCTTTGTTTTGGACATCTAAGCCCTTTCAAAACCAATATTCACCAAGTAAACTTTGAATTCCTCTTAGAATTATAATTATGCTGCTTCATTATTTCATAACGGGTTTCTCATTATCTCAAGAAACCATCATCAAAAAACGTTGGACAGCTGAAGCCCCATCTCAACCGAAACTGTACCATCCCTCTAAACTGACAAGGCTCTTTCAACACTGAGATCAGAGAGCGAGAGCCAGGAAGGCAGGTATATAGGGGAGACAGAGGAAGGGGGTGGGGGACTAACAGTAACAGCTTAACAACTCCAGTGGAAGTTACTCTGGACAAAAACATGACAAACCCACATGTTCACTTTCCCTTTCAAGTTATCATGGTTATGTAATATCGATTTGACAAGTGACGTTTGTAGTGTTTCATTATACAAAAAAAAAAACTCTTCTGTATTATGTTGGATTAAGCTGACGTTAATACCATCATATGTCTCATGGGTTTCACTCTGTATGAAAGTCAACTTCAGCCTTGAAGATAGGTTGCATAATAAAGGAGAAGAAAATTTACAAAGTGAGGTGATTGATTATACAATTATTGTAAATGGTGTAATTTGGGACAATATTAGTGAGAAAAAAAATCCACATTAATTATGTTGTGTACGATTATGATTGATGCAAAATATAAAGAAGAAAATGAACATCCATCAAGTTTTCGTTGTGATGGGTCATGATGAGCATACGACGCAGTGATCACATTTCTACCTACATGACAAAATTTGTAGATCTAATCTTTATTGTGATATGACACAACTCAGCATACCTCGACCCAGTAAAACCTGTCGGACATTCGATGCAGGAGCCGTTGATATGATTGCAACTTCCGCTTCCGGGGCAATCGCATGTCAGCGCGCAGTCCGCTCCGTACGTGCCATCCGCGCATGTTTGCTCGCACCGTTCACCATGAAAGCCTGGCTTGCACAGACACGATCCATCTTCCCAGTTGCACAGCCCGTCGTTCTCACATTGGCATTGATTGTTGCAATATTGGCCGTGCAACGTAGTGTTGCATCTCTCAGTGCAGTAGCGCCCCCTATAGCCAGGCGCACACAAGCAATGTCCTGAGAAGGGTGAAGATTAGCATACGAAATTAATAATCATATTTTCCATGATGTGTATAATAGGCATCTATTTCTATGTATGTGTCTGTCTGTCTGTATGTGTGTGTGTCTGTCTGTTTGTCTCTCTCTCTTTCTCTCTCCATCTCCGTCTCTCTTCCCTTCAGTCCCCACCTGTATTTTCTTTCCTCCTATAAATCCTATAGCCTACATCAGCAACAGAAGAACATAGCAGGACTAACATTGGACTTTTATAGAAAATGCAAAATGCAAAAAGAAAGTTCCAGAATTATCATTTCCCTATGTACATTATCGAATAAAATCAGATGTACAATAAAAAGTAAACTTTCCCCTTGTGTTAAAAAAAAATGTGAATAAGTTACTTTGAATAACATTAATGATAATGATAATAAACACTCACATAAAATTAAAGACACAATTAAATTTCATTTCATCATATCATTGCTTCACGCCAAATACGGGATGCGAATATTTTCGTATACGGGATGGGGCAATAGAAAGATAGTCGCAGAACGCACCTGTAGGATCGAAAGTTGCGCCATTACTACACGAATCGCTTTCCAGCGGACATACGCGAGAGGTACACGGTTCTGTGCAGACATTTCCCATCCACGTCCAGCTGCACAGACAGTGGCCTTGCGTGGGATGGCTGACACCATCATTTTCGCACAAATACGAACTGGTGAGGGCGCAATTCGTACCATATTCTCCGACTGCGCACCTGTCGATGAGTGAGAAATATCCGATGTAAGAATGATCCATAATGGTAAAGGAAATATTGACGCCTGCTGCAATCACAGCTTTGTGACTTTGTGATTGATATGTAAAGGACAGAGCCAAAGGAGGCATATTACGCAATGAAAATAATGTAATTGTGTAATACACAATATTGCAACATGGATACATTATAAAAATGTCTGAATGTTTTTTCTCACGTGCCTATAATTAGGCATTACTTTCTAGTCAAGGGTTACTCTTTCGTTTGCGTAAAACATTGCTACACTGAACTTGCTGAAAACACTGCATTGAATGATGATTTGGTGGATGGAAGAATTGAATTTCTATTCCTTTTTTTTTTCTTAATATGCGTGTGTCTATAAAGCAATATTAGAATTGTAAACAAAATAAAACAGAAGCAAAACCATAGCTTCGAGTAATTTACATCACATGAATACAATGATTTATTATTCAATTCCCCCCCCCCCCCCCCAAAAAAAAAAAAGAAGAAGAAGAAGTAGTTTGAGTTTACATGATAGATATTTGGGTTTGTTTTTTTTTTTTTTCCTTTTGATTGTCAATTTGTTAATTTTCTTCCAATCGTTCGCCTTCAAACCATACAACTAATCACGCTAATGTTGCGTGCCAGTTGTATGCGACATTTTCATTGTTCACCTTCCGATTGTACGGGAAGTGGTTAGTGTATGGTTCAAGTAAATCGAGCGGTGTGTGAATTAAGATAAAGCAGAAAACATACACACAAATGACAACCTAAAACACTGCGTTTAGTGCGGTAAAAGGAAAACCACGCAGTTTCTGTCCATGGCTATTGATAACTGGTTGATCACGTGGCGGAAAATACAGTGACTTCTGGCTACTTAACAAACAACCAAACAGATCATCAACAACAGAAGGATCGACCGCAGAAAATAAAGTCATAACAAGTTCAATGATAAGTCTGTATAAAATGTGTACTAAGTGCCACTCTGTAGGCCTAGAGAATCCGAAGCAAAGTGATTTCCTCACACTTTCTGAATACTACCTAACCTCAAATCTAAGAAAAAAATGTAATGGTAATGTCAAACGAAAAAAAAAAATATTATCACAGACATGGTGAAATTATCTTGTTCAGATGTTTCTACTGTCATCATCATTGCCTGCATCATCACCATGGTAATAATACCATTGATTGATGGGAATAATGTTTCTTATTAGCCTTCTGAGTAAAATTCTTTATGCATGCTAGTATCTCTGTTCAAGATCTGTTCAAACGTCTGAAAGCTATGAAATCAATAATCTCTCACAATATTTCCTGTCATAATTATCGTCAGTTTACTGTAGAGTTACCTAATGTGTAACTGGAAACATAAGGGTATATGGATAAACGATGGTGACGGTGACGTCTTTCTTGTGAATGGTTGAGAATATATACATATAATTATGCAAATGTATAATGCATATAGGGCCTATATATTATGTGTGTATGTTTCTTATATATATATATATATATATATATATATATATATATAATAAACATATATATATATATAATAAACATATATATATATATATATATACATATATACATATATATATATATATATATATATATATATACAGTTAAACTCGCATAAGTCGATCTTCTCGGGACTGAGCAAAACACATCGACTTAGGCGATTTTCGACTTGTACGTAAGTCGAAAAAAATCGACTTAACAACAGTTACACCACACGTACATTATGTATAAACAGGGAGGTGACACCTCCCTGGTATAAATGTACATGTATGTTGTCTACTCTGAAGCCGAGAGCTGGAGAGGTGGTGTGCCGCAGCACGGTTCGCCCGCCAGGGCCGCGGCTAACTTTGCATGGACAGTGCATTAGTATTGGCACAGGTCCGATTACTTTACACCCTTGTTAAACCTTGGGGAAGTGAATATGAAAGATATTTGAGCAGTGATCAGTGATTGATTCCAGTTTACCATACCGTGGCTTGAAATGCGTGTAGAGGTGTAATTCTGATTTACCCGTGCCCGTAACTTTCCCCCTACTTTCCGCTTTGAAAACTCAGCAGCTTTATCCATCCACTGCACAGCGCAGACTGCATAACTATTACACAGCGCCCAGTCGCTGTACGTACGTAGCGCTAGCGCGACAGGGCTGAACCAGCGGACCTCCAAACACGAAGAGAGTTCAACAAACGCATGCGATCGCTTTGAATTTTGATATGTAAACAAAAACTGCGTCTCGTGATTTTGACAGTGATTTATTGCACAATAAAATCTTATTCGACTTAGGCACAGTGAATTTAATGGTTTTTCCGTGAAAGTGTTCTTGGAATTTCATCGACTTAGGCGAGTATTCGACTTACAAAATTCGACTTGTGAGTGAATTAATACACGTAAGTCAATGGGGAAAAATCGGGACTTTTTAAAATCATCGACTTGCGCGATTATTCGACATATGCGATGTCGACTTAGGCGAGTTTAACTGTATATATATATACATATATACATATATATATATATATATATATATATATATATTTTTTTTTTTTTTTTTTTTTTTTTTTTTTTATTACCTCTGTTCGCAATGTTCCCCCTTCCAGCCCGCTGAGCAGCTGCACGCGCCGGTCACGTGATCGCATCCAGTACTTTTGAAACATTGACAAGACGATAAGCACTGCTCACCGTATCTCCCATTGGGGCAAGCTGAGCAGAGACAAACAAATCAAGAGATAGATAGATGGATAGATAGATAGATAGATAGATAGATAGATAGATGGATAGATAGATAGATAGATAGATAGATAATGAATAAATGAATGAATAAATTATGTGTGTGTGTGTGTGTGTGTGTTTGTGTGTGTGCGTTTAGAAAGAGATAGAGAGAGGGAGAGCGTTGTCTAGGGTAATGCTAACATTCTACAACTATTACTCTAATGTGGTATATAATCAAGATGGGAGATAAGATGAAAACGTCCACTCGTACCAGCTGAGTAAAGGAGTGCATCTGATGATGGAATACATTTGAAATTGTGAACGCAATCAGGGAACATGACATGTTCCCTTACATTGTAAGCTTACATTGTAAGCTTTTTACTCTAAATAATAATGATTGTTTTCATGAATGCTTAATACAAATTTTACAACGTTAATTCCAGACATGTGATTGTTCAGGGACGGCTGTCTCGGTGACAACGATTGAGATACATACAGATATAGGCATGCTATGCTGGATTGATACTCGTTTGCAGTTTTTCACCTGACGTCACATGGACGAACAAAAAGGATCATGTAAGCTAATCACATTCCGAAAGTCCCACAGTGTGAAAGACACAGCAATCTGGACTGACTTGCATGTATTTCAGTATCTTAAAACGAAAGTGTCGAAAGTAGCATTATTATTACTTCGACTTACCTCTTAAAAATCATCTGATTCCAATCCTACCCTGAAGACAAATGAGTAAGAAAAAAAAAAGAAGAAAAAGAAACGTGAACACCTACCCGTGCAAATGTTTCCTTCAAGTTGATAGCCATCGCAGCACACATTCTCTTGATCCACAACGTAGAGGGCGCTGAACTGTATTTCATTGTTCCTTTCAAGAAAACGGCGGAATTCGTAAGTATTGCGCGAGGTTGAAAATTAAAATGTTGCTGAAATTACAGATTAAAATTGTAATGATTTAAAAGAAAAACGCTTAAAAATATATGCTCAATGTATAGTCATGAAAATAACTTGCAACGATGTGACGCTAAAGTCGCTTTGATCATAAATGATCAGATCGAGAGAGGGTTATAAAATGCAGAGACTGTCCTCGTCACGTCCTCCATAATTAAAGGCCCAGTTTACCTTTGGAAGCAGTGATAAAAAAAAAATCAAGATATCACATCTGATGCATATGTGTAGGTCTATTGTATCACAGAACATCCTACCATGTAACATTTTCGCAATCAAACCTAAAATATAAGGAGATATCAGTATTTTTCGTTATAAACCATAACTGTTGACGGTTTAGTCTGGAAACATTTTTATCATAACTATTGTTCACATTCTGTGTATTTAGCAATACTCAACAACAATAATACGGATTCAAATTTTTACAGTGGTTGTTTCTATCCGTAACTCATATTTTAGAGCTATTTTAAAGCACTGATGCTGGGTTTTTGTTTTATCTGCAAATGGTAAATTATGCCTTTAAGGTAATTCATGAAACTTGTTTGCAACAAAAACTCGCCTGATTGTAAAATAAAGGAATCATCGAATATGACGATTACACAACTCATATATGCTTGGCTTACATTATGTTCCAACACTAGTGTTCCGTTAAATTTGTTAGAAATTTATTTAGAATTCAAGAAATTTCTCATAAAGCAAAAGCAAAATTACTCAAATTTCTTCCTAATATGGAATGCCCGAATTGGTCCACGTAGCCGCTGCAGTCCCCTTTGCAGAAAACCTAGAGGAATTTTGGCCACATTATTCAGGGTTTAGCTTTCTTTCTTCATAGCTTGGTAGGTTTCTCATCCTCACCGTGAATGTAGTGAAAATTCTTGAACAATTTTGACTGTTTTGCTCACCATCCAGGACCTGGCTCATATGTTTGCCCACCCCCACCCCCCTCCCCCGCTTTGTCTCACGACCATCCTGTTTTGTCCGCGGTGGCCTGAAAGTTGATTGTTGTGGCCGTGGCACACATAATGTTAACCTAGTATTTGGAAGTTGGATAAAAAAAAAAATGATTTTATTTGAGTGTTATCATTTTTGTCATTCTTGTCACTCGGAACACACACACACACACACACACACACACACACACACACACACACACACACACACACACCCCACACACACACTCATGCACACTCACGCACACTCACACACACACACACACACACACACACACACACACACACACACACACACACACACACACACATCCAAAAGAAATAAGTGTCATGATCACAGAGTTATCTTCTCGTGCCTTACTTACATAGGCCTAATTGATGCTCCTTCTATAGTGGGCTATCTGAACTTTTAAGTGAATGACAATAGAAAAAATGATCTGAATTTTAAACATACATGATACATAAATGCAGACAATGCTATCTGCCTTTCAGCAGTGCCAGTTCACCTATGTCGTTTTCGATGGGTACATCGAAATATCATCCTATATAGAAACGGATAGAAAGTACCTTGCCGCATCACACGCCGACGCCGTAAACCCGACGAGCTCGCATTGTGACTGCAAGTAATCCAACGAATGCACACTGGTCGAGGGAACGAGGCTGCATGGGATTAAAAAAAATACGTGAATGTAGTGCAACGCCGTCATACTGATTAATGGATGACTGCAAATAAATTAATGAACAATACTAGATCAAATGAAACTGGCGTCTGGGATTGATAAATTAAGCATTCGTTTGTTTATAATAATATTTATGTTGGATATCTTGTTTGGAATTTTGTGATAGCAGGCAAGCGGTTTTACACTTATGATAGCAACGGGAGGAGAAAGGGAGATGAGATAAAGGGGTTTAATATGCATGGTGATGTAGATTCACGTAAATCTATCAAATCCTGCTGGCAACTCAATAGAATTAGATCGTTTGTCTTTATAATATTTTCTGTGCCAATGAGTGAAATGTGCACAGATTGGACACACACAAATCTTCAGACAAGAAATGAATGTTTCACGCATTGGGTTAAAGAAAAGTGATTCATAATTTACCACAGGTCAAGCTGTAGTCACTCGATCAGCCATATACAGCTGCGAGAGAATGTTTTTTTGTCTTTTTTTCCGCCTACCACCAGATGCGTTACCTAGCAACCCGCAGGAAAGGGAATCCACGCCGCCGATGATGCCATTCCACATACAGTACTCCCATCGAATATTCCCGCGCAGTGCTTGGGAGAATGAACGTGCACATTGTTTGCATGATCACAACTAAACTGGTCTTTATTGGTGTGGACGAGAATGTAAACATTATATTAGCGTTTACATTAACCGTGAACAGTTGTACATTGTACAACAATGATGCTAAGAAAATGCATATCCACTTTGCATGATTATTATCACTCATTAATGGAGCTACTAACAGTAGTAGCTCCATGGTAATACGGCCGTACGTGTGCGCGTGCGTGTATATATGAACTTGCATCACAACCAAGCATGACAACAAGAGTCGCTCGAGTTGAATTTTTTAGAAGTCTTTAAAAAAATAGGTTATTTTTTACCACTGTTGTAAGGCTGAAGTTACCCATTCGCCGTCTAAAGAATGGAAGCACAAAAACATTAAAAAGAACATTTTGTTGTTGTTTTGTAGGTTGGTTTCCTCAGTTTGCTCATGTTCTCAGTCCAACACTTGTGATTTCCGCCAAAATGTAATTTTGTGTGGTTAGGAATATTTGACTTATCGATAACTTACTTATAAATGCCATTTTTAAGTTGAAATCTTCTCTTTCACGTTTCGACCCTAACTTTAATACTTATATGAATGTATGTAAAGAATGCAAAGATAACATCCCTCCCTACTGCCTCTGTTGTTATAGTAATAAATGTACAACCAAAATAGACGTACTGGGCTTCAGCTGGTGAATGGTATACACATGAGACTATTCATACGGCGAAGCACTATGAGATCGTGGACACGCCGGTGGTGGAGGGATGAGGGAGAAGTGGGGAAGTGGTGGGAAAAGAAGAAACTCTCTGACGCTGTGAGGAAAGAAATATTTGGGTTTGACACTGACATTTCAAACCTCGCTCTGCTTTTGCGCTTCTCATGCTCATACTATTTGTAATATGATCAATCGGGGCTCTGCGAGGGATTGCCACTTTGAACTTTGAACTTTCGGTGAGCCAATGTATAAAGCATGAATGCAGAACAAAAAAAGTACCGAAGAGAAATAGCAACATCACAGGCACTAGTCTCAGGGAGACAAAAGTAAACACAAATCAACCGTTTGGATGGAGAGGGTAAAAACTGTCTTATGTGCAAGCGCAAAACTAGTGTGCGTCATTCTTGAGAAAAGGTAAGGGGGAATATGACCATGTTTGCCTCTATTTGTCACACAATGGTAATACCCATGCAGGAGAGCAAAGCTTTAAAACGTGTTACTAAAGCGCAAAATTAGGAACTTGCATACGAGAGAATACGCGGGCCCGCCTGCCATCAAGGTCGTTTCACAATGGCAATGCAGGTCCGTCAATCGATTGACGATCTCCAAAACTGTAGACAACATGGCGCAACGTGTAAAGTAAGCCTACCTAAATGAAATCGATTGTTGAAAGTTCCCACTTTGCTTTGTCTGAGCGGAATACAAGATTGGATCAACTGATCCCTCTTCGCTTTGGAAAAAAAAAATATCTAGGCCTGTGTTGTACTTCTTTTAACCCCCCCCCCCTTCCTCCCCTTTTACTTCTCACTCGATCTTCTTGTTTGGTGCGATGAAACATTTATTGGAAAAGCCTCCTGTTAAAATACCGTGGCTTTATGGTTCACTTATCAATTAATTGGTTTATGTATAATCACGATTCTTTTTACATATTCATGAATACATCACTATACCGTAGGCAGGTAGGTCTTTATTTGCTTCTTTGTTCATAGACTATTGTGCATATAAAGGTGAAGTGAACTAACATGTCGTACTAATACAGATTTATAGGCGTGACACACCAATGTCTTCCTTAGATTATGATGGTCATAAGTACACAGATTTAAACATACTATTGATAACGCCGTATCAAAGGATACAGACATGTGTAACAAACAACAAAGAACTTCTTTCAACTCGTACGGGTAGGTGCTATCGCAGAGCTTACAAATACTCTTATTTTGGTTTCCAGAAATATTTTATTTTTTCATGTCACAACACTTTACATTGTTGTTTATTTGTATGTGTGTGTGTATGTCTGTGTACCTGCCTAGTGTGTGTGGGTGTATGTTAGAAATAGGATGAAAGGTTCATCTGTAAACAAAAGAGACTCTAGTTGGATATGCACATTGGTATGTATGCTTTGCTACGCAGACGCCAGGTTCGTACGCTTGACATAACAGTTTTCAGTACCAGTACTTCCCCTCCCTCCTCAGTCCTCATAGGGATTAGCTTCTCTCATTATTCCCCTTTAGTTTGTCACCAGCGTCAGGGTGAATGTGTGCATTTGCGCAACGACGATCATGAATAGCAGGGGAATTCCCTTCTCCGTCGCCAACAAACAGGTCTGTTCAATCAGGGAGTATACATATTATAGTCAAATCCACTGTTTAGTTTGCTTTTCCACTTGAGGACCTCCACCTTACAAGTCATTCCGTCCATCATAGGAACTCATCACAGCGCGTTTCAAAATTACTGGGAATCGAATTTAATTTGGACTAACTGGTTGTCACTATACTGGGCAACACTGGTACGCGGCTTTCGAGATGTAATAGCTTTCTCCATAAAAGGGAATGTGCAGACAACTTTAACGTTTTCATTTCATTTCATTTCATTCATTTATTTATTTAAGCAAGGCAACAAGATTCAGCCAATGACTGTTTTTCAATATTTATGTCCGTGCACGGATAAAAGCACAAAGGAATATACAATACAATACAAAAAAAAAAGAATGAAAGGAAAGAAAAATAATCAATCATATACTACAAGTATAAACAAAAGTAATACACAACATGGTGAGCATGGAAAGTAACAATATACAATGTAATGATTCAACGGAGAATAGAGAAAAAATAGGTCATTAAGTCATACAATTTGGCAACAAATCTTTCAGTTTCGGTTTTCCCTTTGCTCTCTAGACCCCCCCCCCCCCCCCCCTCCCTCTCTTCCTTTCTCTCTCTCCACGCCTTAGTAGTTCTGCCGGTAACGTCAAACTTCAGTCAAAGCCGAGTACCTGTCACGCATACAAACCACACACTCAGGGAAACTCATAAACTCGTTTGGAGTTACTACATGACTTTTGAAAAGCATTCGTATGCATTTTCCAATCTGAAGACATTTTAATGGTGTTTATTATTATTTGCATGAAGCGTAATTACATATCAAGTTTAATGATCCATGATAATTATATCAGTGATAATCAACGTAACATGTCATTTATCAGTTTAGATTCATGCAATTCTTGCAATTCATTTCATGTGGAAAGACACCTGCTCGAAGTCATTTTGTACTATCAAAGAAACACAGTTTTATTCATTTTGTGTTAACCATCAACCAATGTCCATGTAGTTTACTGTTCAAATGTACTCAGGAACTTTGTTCAAGTGGCTTTTTGTTTTGTTCTTGTACGAAAAAGGAATGCAGAAATCAAATCAAATCAATATTTTTTTTCAAATCTCATTTAACGGTCGAGAATAGAGAATAGATATGTCAAATGTCACTGATGTTATATAAGATTAGTCAGAAAGGAACAAAATAACTCACTTTAGAGGTTCAAGTGAGTGGTCACACAAACTTGTATAATATTCATAATATTTTTTGTTTTTGTTTTAAGTGATCTTTTTTTATTCCATTTCCTTTGAAATTATAACAGTTTAAAAAAATATATATCATATACATAACATTTGTCATAAATGTTCATGCTATAACAACCTTAAAAACACACACACACACACACACCAAAATAAAAAGTCTTTGCACCAGTATTAGCACTTTGGTACTGTGGTATCACTTATAAACCAAGCATGCCCGATAATCTCTGTTTGATGACTTTTGATTTGTTTCCTTTCTTTTTGAATCATCTTCTTTTTTTTTTTTACTTTCTGAGACTTTAGGTGTTGAGAGATAGATAGATAGAGAGAGAGAGAGAGAGAGAGAGAGAGAGAGAGAGAGAGAGCACAATATACCTCATATGTTATAAGACTGAGAAGTACATTGCAAATCAACAAAAGTTTCATACTTCAAAAAAAAAAAAAAGAAGAAGAAATAAATAAAACGACTTTGGTGAGCTCAAGGTTTTTCCCGAAACGTGTAACACAATAGCCTTGTTTAGTCCTAAAAATGGAGGTATGACCCTGTTCTGATGATCTAATTTGACTCTTTTATGGTTATCCTTATGGGGTAAAAGAAATTAAAAAAAGAATGAAAAAAAAGTATATATAAATATGTTCGATCCAGAAACACGTTACATGTCCAATGTTCACAATTACCTCACCAGAAATTCCCTTGTTTTGAAGGATTCTTCAATTTCTAGTACGATGCACACTTTGCATCTACAAAGATAAAGGCAGGACAAACTGTGACCCTGCATCACAAAACAAACAAGAAGTCGCCGACATGGATTTTTTAGTTAAGGGCAGATTCTGAAAGAGCAGGCTCTAAGCTTTAAAATGATGTATAGCTCAATTGGAATGGACTCTCCTAACCTATCAAAATATTGGAAAGAAAGCACACACTCTGGGAAAGTGTGAACCGAGAAAAGAGGCTCTGTAGTATAGGATCTGTCTATTCAAGCGTTTAATCTTTACCACGCCGTGCCTGCTGTGCGATGAAAGGGACAAAAAACAGGATGTAAACCACTGTGGCAACAACAATGAAGGGATTATCATATTAAATTAAAATTAAGCATGCTCCATTAACACATTCTGTCCATGGATAATGCAAACTTTCAAAGCAGTACCTTGATCCTTTCAAAAGTTATCAGACTTGAAAGTGAAGAGTGTGCAAGTTCTTATCAAGAAATGAAAAGGGGCCTCTATTATACCTGATCTTACTACTCTACCAAAAAAAAAAAAAAAAGGTTGTAAAAAAATTGCTGAAAATGCACTTTTGCATTCATTTTATGATCCCAAACTTAAGAATAATGAAGAAGAAGGGTAGCTCTTTCAGAAAATATGAGAAACTTAATTGACTTGGCTGACCCGTTTCACCTTTTCTGAGTCCTTACGTAAAATCAAGGGCTGCGACTTTTTGTTCGTTTTGTGATGCACGGTCACCTTGAATTCTGTTACAGAGGGCCCCATGTACATTCTGCAAGCTTTGTACTTTCAGTGGTTCCCTCCATTTATTTTTCGCACTTGTATTGTTTACTTCACTTTGATCGCTTCAGTAACATGATAATGTATAATTACTTCTAGGTTCCACAATATTATTGTATGCTCTGTTCATTTCACATTGTTTTGCTTCATACCTTTACCTCTCTGTTTTTCAAAGAAAGTGATAAATTATATACATTCTTGTGGGGAAAAAAAAAGAAATAGAATTTAAATCGAATTGAATTGATTTGATTTGAATTGAACCTGACCACGTGCCAGCAGCTGAAAGGCATGGCGGCTTCTGATTCTGAAGTCCTTGAGGATTAAAACTAACAAAGAGGAAAACCAACCCTAAACAAAACTAAATGATACCTTTAGGGATAGCGACACCCTCAGTAACCCTGTCTTTATTATGTCCGAATTCACGAAGGTGGTACAAAATGAAACCATGGTTTAAACCATGGACAAAAAACCATGGAGCGCCAAGTGTCGCATGGAATATTTCATTACGAAATCAGTCATTTCGTCAATGAAATGATTATTTTGTAACGAAATGACAACATTTTGTAACTATAAGTGAACATTTCGTCCACGAAATGATACTTTCGTTAACGAAACGGTCATTTTGTCGACGAAATAACCAATTTCGTAACGAAATATTCTGTGCGACACTTAGCGCTCCATGATTTTTGTCCATGGTTTAAACCATGGTTTCATTTGTACCACCTTCGTGAATTCGGGCCATGATGTCGGCAGATGGAAATACAAACATCAAAAACAAGCCGAGCTTTTTGTCGACTTTCTTGTCCCCGCTCTCTAAGATTGTCAGTAACATTAAATCGAATAGTTTAATGACCTATAGTACCTTACTAACATGGTTATTTTGATTATCTTGTCTTATTACCAATCATTATCATTATCGTTATGCTATTATTGTTGTCATCAATTATTCAACTTATTCTATTTTCAACATTATCGACAACAGTTTTTTTCTTCCACTTTGAAGTAGTATCCTATAAAGTAGCAGTAAAGATAGTGATGATAATATTATCACTATATTTTTCATTTTTTTTTTCTTTTGTTATAATCATTATTACAATATTACCTTTATCTATGATTTATCTATTATACATTATCATTTTATTCTATTGGTAGATGAAACAAAAAAAAAAAAAAACCCAACAAAGATGAAACAGGAGGCACGGCAAGATACAAATACGGATACAAACCAGTTTGTTGTTTCTGCAGATTTTCTTCTCCCACCCCCCCCCCCCCCTGAAAAAAAAGAAAAAGGTAGAAGCTAATTGTGGAAGTGGTTACACTCGAGGGAAGTGTGACTCTGACAGGAAGAAGCAAAAAACATCGAGTGGTCTGGCGGTTCCATATTACAACAATGCCCTCCAAAGGACCCAGTAACCAGTAAATGGCAGTTGGTAATCGTCTGCGTTTTCGCTCGTTTTCCCACAGGCTATGTTTTTGCGGTCGCGACAGAATCTTTCCTGATTACAAATTAACTGACAGGAGATCGGCTCTACAGTACCTTCACAAACGCGTCATTATCACATGAACATTTAAAGTGATTCATATCAGGTTGCATTCAGGCGCCGGCCATTTTGATTTGTTTATGGATTTTAATTTATGAATCTATTTATGCCGATACGATAGAGGTGGCACGCTTCTTACTCTAGTCGGAGCTTGGTGTCATCGCTGTCATGGCATATTATATGCATGGGTTCCAATAACTTAAAGGTCCAGTTTACCTTTGGGAGCAGTGATTTCAAAAATGTTCAAGATATCACATTTGATGCATATGTGTAGGTCTGTTGTATCATAAAACATCCTACCATATGAAATATTTGCAATAAAACCTAAAATATAAGGAAATATCAGGGTTTTTGTCAATAAACCGTAACTGTATACGGTTTAGTCTGGAAACATTTTTTATTATAATTATTGTTCACATTTCATGTATTTAACAACACTTACCATTGATTATACGGATTCAAATTTTGACAGTGGTTGTTTCTATCCCTAACTCACATTTTAGAACTATTTTAAAGCACTAATGCTTTCATCTGCAAATGGTAAATTATGCCTTTAAGTTGCATCTATGTATACATGCTTAACGTGTTTTGTGTAAAAACCGATGTGGTAGTTGTGGAGCGATAATAGCGCTAATACCATTTTATCGTTTAGTTTACCAAATTGGTTGACATTGATACTACCGTGTTTTGTTTGTTTCTTTGTTTGTGTGTGTGCGTGTGCGTGTGTGTGTGTGTGTGTGTGAAATCATAACCATGGAAGTCTCCATTCATATTTCTTATTGCAGGTCATTATTTTCGAATCTTTGATATTCTTTGTTGAATTCAAATTGTTTATTCTTTAAAGGGGATGGCTAGTAACCGATCAGTGGGAATCTGTGGGAATGCTGAGGGATGCTTGTTCCAATCCTTGTGGGATTCATTTAAGAGTACATTATATATCTACTGTTGTGTGAAAATTATTTGCTTCAGAACGGTCTCATATTCAAGTAATGTGCAGATTAATGCCCCGTCACTGACCAGGCACGCTAACCTGGAAACATTAAACTGCACATTACTTGAATATGAGACCATTCTGAAGCAAATAATTTTCACACAACAATAGATATATAATGTACTCGTAAATGAATCCCACAAGGATTGGAACAATCATCCTCCAGCATTCCCACTGATTCCCACTGATCAGTTACTAGCCATCCCCTTTAAATCTAAATTATAGGTGGTACTCTACTCTTACCATGCTTAATAACCAGCCACAGCGGCGTTGAGACTGCGTAGGGCTTACAAGGCGCTTTAGAATATCTATTCTCTCAATATTTATCCCGGATGTCATCGGATGTAACCGCCGGAAACTCTTCTCCTTCCGCGGGGTCAACCAACGACGACCTCTCTGCCTTTGATGATTTTTTCCCCAGCCGGAATCGATGTGTTTTTTGGTATTTTAAGCATGGGAACATGTTTTTTTTTTTTTTTTTTTTTTGCACTAGCTGACAGACAAAAAGACACGTACGGCTATTATAAATACATCGGGAGAAACACAATCCCATACTGTTTTGAAATAGTAAGTTCATTTTGGCGGATGAGTAACAAGACTCGACTCAATTCGAAGCCCGAGGATTTGAGATGGATATACAATTTCAGCACTTTTGAAAGATTACCATGATGTTTGCACGCTCTACACTATGAATCATATCCATCGGATCGTCTGCCAAGCATGTGGTATAGACCCAACGATTCATACTTCCTCACCCCTCCTCCCGAACCCGCCATCTATTTTCCATGGCATATTTCTTGACATTATGGTTATCACTGTTACATATGCACTTGTATACCAAAGCAAGTAATCGGGTGCAGTATAGGTATTATTGATGCTTATCCCCGTCTCCCCTCCGAGATTCTCAACCGTCAATTCATACTGCGCATTGCCTGTCACGTTTTCACACAGATAGAATGGTTTGGGTTTTGTGCTGCTAACTACATACTAACAATCCTTCAAGGACCCCCCCCCCCCTGGAAATAATCACCCCCACTGTTGCTCAATTTGCACAAGCAAGCATTGAATATGGCCGTTCCAAGGCACCTTTTGTCTGGAAAAAGTTAAGTGTAGTTTTGCACAAAAAAAAGAAACAAAAAACAAAACAAAACAACAATAATATTATACCTAATCCTAGGTAAACCAACACTGCTCGCTGACAACCATAGTGTTCTCTATAGGTGTGTACACCACTTGTACAGTGTACGAAAATGTCCGTGTATATGTGTTCATGTATTTTGAGCGTCTCGACATAGCTAGAATGACTAGTGGAGTATTTCGTCCAGGGTGCACCAAATCATAACAGGCGCTTTTCTCTGTCCGTCGTGTTGAATACAATATGCAGCGTACTTAAGTGTATAATAATAATATTCCCTTTCGAGAGGTATCAGAAAATTGTGTGTGTGCGTGAATTAGAGAGAGAGAGAGAGAGAGAGAGAGAGAGAAGCAGACAGACAGACCGACAGACTGACGGACATACAGACAGAAATATACAGAGAGAGACAGAGGGAAGAGGACATCGTATCGTTCTCAAACTAAATTTCGCAAAACAAGACCATGCTATTTGCGCTGAAAACACTTACCTTGTTCTCGTGCAAACGTTCGATCCGCTCAGAGTTAGGACGCCAGAGAGTCCGGCGAGGAAAACAGTACCGAGGATTATCACAACAGCCATCGTCAAACGCTGCAGGTCGCCACGATGTGTCTGTCATTCAAAAAATCGCAAGCGGCAAACAATTACAAGTTCACACCAGATCCAGAATACATGAGTACATATGGCATCATCTGTTCAGGAATCCCAATTTTATGTACCGAATCTTTCCGCTATTAGGTACCGACACACGCCAGAGGCCACGTATGGGTCAAATTATTGCCCGACTGCAAGAGACCGTCATAACGAATGTAAAAACGGAAGAGGCAACTTGCCCACGGATGGATATTCACTGGTTGGTGGAGGATCCGAGTGCTAAACTGTACTGTATGATTTCTCGCTCCTATAGGTCGTAGTTTCAAACAGAGTTTGTTTCTTAGCACTATTTGAGAGGGAAAAAACTCATGGGCGAGCAACGACACTGAGCAAAACTACTGACATGATGTTTTGACTTATACTTTGAATGCGAAGGTCATACTCACAGGTGACCGTTGTTGTGTGTCATTAATTTTGTTATCACTAGAGTAGATTCCTTCCGAGAAGGAAGGCGTGTAGGTGACCAATCGGGTAAGGCTGGTACGCCAGGGTTTTAAGTTGTAGTTGGTGTTGGTGTATGTACGATAGAGCGTGAGGTTTTGTATGTGCGTGCAAACATGGGCAGTTGTAATCTTGTTTCATTTGTTTGTGTGTTTGTTTGTTGTTGTTGTTTTTTTTTGTTATCACCATCATCATCATAACCACCACCACCATCATCAATACTGATATCATCACATTATCATCATTTGTGTTATTATTTCATATCAAACCGGTTTCGGCAAAAAGAAATTTAAAAACTCCAAAAAATACACTATTTAGAAATTCCATAATGCAAACATTTGAGTAAAGGACACAACAGAGAATTTCGGAATAACAGACAATCCGATCAAAAGTAATTACTCTTCGGAGGTCTGGCTTGTTTCATATCCCGCTTCCTTTACATACTGGAACTCTGTATCAAGTTTGATATCACATACACCAATGGTGTTTATCATGCAAAATAACGAAGTTAAGTTCAAAGAACGGTATTTTGATGTCTCCGCCATGAAGTGGAGCCGGAGGCATTATGTTTTCGGGTCGT